>PVJS01024981.1:5666-28332 GCA_004027185.1 Glis glis
GAAACAGAGTCTCACTAAATTGCAGAGGGCCTCACTAAGTAGCTGAGGCTGGCCTCGAACCCGGATCATCCAGTCTCCGCCTCCCAAGTACTGGGATTACAAGTGTGCGCCACCACGCCCGGCTCTAAAAAAAAAAAAAAAAGAGTTTAATAGCTCTGATGTAAGATGGTTATGGTGCTTAAAAAAAACTTCATTCCTATCGCTGTTAATTCTGTAAACTCTGGAAGTTGGATTCAAGGATTCGTTACAGATCAACAAATTTGTAGTTGAGTGGTGGACCTGTTATGGTTAGAGAAGGCGAATGTTGTGTTGGATTACGTTTTTGCATTCATGGGAAAGACTGAATGAATTTTCAACTGTTTTAGAAAAGTGTTCTATCAAGAATTTTTGAACAATATTAAGGTGTGATGGCTTATTAAGTCTATGAATTATAAGCAAATAAAGTAGATAAATTAAGCTATGATGGGATTGTGTGTGTGTGTGTGTGTGTGTGTTTTGCTGGGGATTGAACCCAGGGGCATTCTACCTCCGAGCTACACCCCCAGCCCTATTTTTTATTCTTTATTTGGAAACAGGGTCTCACTAAGTTGTGGAGGGCCTCACTAAGTAGTCGAGGCTAGACTCGAACCTGCGATCCTCTGGTCTCAGCCTCCCAAGTACTGGGATTACAAGTGTGCGCCACCACGCCTTGCTCAAATAAAACAAGAGTTTAATAGCTCTGATGTAAGATGGTTATGGTGCTTTAAAAAAAAATCTTCATTCCTATCGCTGTTAATTCTGTAAACTCTGGAAGTTGGATTCAAGGATTCGTTACAGATCAACAAATTTGTAGTTGAGTGGTGGACCTGCTATGGTTAGAGAAGGCGGATGTTGTGTTGGATTACGTTTTTGCATTCATGGGAAAGACTGAATGAATTTTCAACTGTTTTAGAAAAGCGTTCTATCAAGAATTTTGGAGTAATATTAAGGTGTGACGGCTTATTAAGTCTATGAATTATAAGCAAATAAAGTAGATAAATTAAGCTATGGTGAGACTGTGTGTGTGTGTGTGTGGGTGTGTGTGTGTGTGTGTTTGTGTTGCTGGGGATTGAACCCAGGGATATTCTACCTCTGAGCTACATCCCCAGCCCTATTTTATTTCTTATTTTGAAATCGGATCTCACTAAGTTGCTGAGAATCTCACTAAGTTGAGGAGGGCCTGGCTAAGTTGCAGAGGCTGGCCTTGAACCTGCTATCCTCCTGTCTCAGCCTTCCAAGTATTGGGATTACAAGTGTGAACCACCAGGCCCAATGAGAGACTTTTTTTTTTTCCTGTGCAATATTTTGTAGAAATGTTTTAGATGATCTGTTGAAGGGGCAGGGATTTTGGTGAAAAAAAAATGTATAAAAATGGCTAAGATTCCGCCAAGAGATTTTTCGCTTTTCTCTCTGGAAAGCAATAGTGTTGATTTGCTCTAATAAGCATAAGATCTATTTTTAAGTGGGGATAAGTAGGGGCTGATGGTGGTGTCTGAGTACCCTTTGATTGGAAGAATTCTTTGTTCATTTTTGTCTACATCAACAGTCAAACGTTGGAGAGAAAATAAATGCTAGAACTCAGTAAATATATTCTCTTTGGCATTTCATCTTTGCTGATGCTGTTGGAGACATGATGTTTTCTCAAAAGCTATTTTTTTATAGAGTAAGGGAAATATGTGGACCTTTTGACTTCTAGCAAAAAGAACTAGAGTGTTAATAGTCAAGAGCCAGCCCGGTGTGCTGGTGCACGCCTGTAATTCCAGCACTGGGGAGACTGAGGCAGGAGGATCCGGGTTCGTGGCCAGCCTCAGCTACTTAGTGATGCCCTCCGCAACTTAGTGAGACCCTGTTTCAAAATAAAGAATAAAAAATAGGGCTGGGGGTGGAGCTCGGAGGTAGAATGCCCCTGAGTTCAATCACCAGTACCGCAAAAATAAATAAATAAATACAAAATAAAAATAAAAATAAAATAGGGCTGGGGGTGGAGCTCGGAGGTAGAATGCCCCTGGGTTCAATCGCCAGTACCGCAAAAATAAATAAATAAATACAAAATAAAAATAAAAATAAAATAGGGCTGGGGGTGGAGCTCTGAGGTAGAATGCCCCTGGGCTCAATCCCCAGTTCCACACACAAAAAAATAAAAATAAAAATAAAAAAGCAACTATGTACTAAAAAAAAGAAGAAATCAAATGGGCAGGAAGAAATTAATTGAAAAATACAAAAAGGCGATTTCCATGACTCTCCACAGCAAGTATGGTGGCCGCTTATTCTAGACATGAGGTCCCAAGACATCTCAGTATTCTTTTCTGAATCCCACCCCTCTTTTTTGTTGTTGTTTTTGTTTTATTTTGTTTTTGTAGTACTGGGAATTGAACCCAGCGATAGTCTAACTCCAAGCTACACTCCGAGCCCTATTTTAATTTTATTTTGAAACAGGGTCTCACTAAGTTGCTGAGGGACTCACTCAGTTGCAAAGGCTGGCCTCAAACTTGGGATCCTCCTGTCTCAGTCTCCCAAGTACTAGGATTACAAGCATGTGCTACCACCTCCGGCTTTATTTTTAATTTTGAATTAATTAATTTATTTTGTGGTGTTGGGGATTGAACCTAGGGGTGTTCTACCTGTGAGCTACACCCCACAGCCCTGTTTTATATTTTATTTGGAAACAGGGCCTCTCTAAGTTGCTGAAGCTGGCCTCGAACCTGCGATCCTCCAGTCTCAGCCTGCCAAGTACTGGGATGACAGGCGTGCACCACCACACCCAGCTGTTAATCTGCATTTATAAAAGAAGTCTTCAATTAAAATGCCTATCTAGTTATATAAGCATTGGTTCACGTGACATTGTCTTTTCAATGTTGTTTTGTAATTATCAAAGCTAATCCTTATAAAACATCATGTTATATTTCCACTTAAGTTGTCCGTGTATTTCTTGCCACAGTATTTATGACTCATTTGCTGTGTCAGATCTCAGAAATTGCTAATCAAATGAGGTTGGTGCTACGCCTAAACTCTAAAAGTGATGTTTAAAAACATAATATAGAGCCAGGCGTGGTAGCGCCCATTTGTAACCCCAGTACTTGGGAGGCTGAGACCGGAGGATCCGGGTTCGTGGCCAGCCTTAGCTACTTAGTGAGGCCCTCTGCAACTTAGTGAGACCCTGTTTCAAAATAAAGAATAAAAATTAGGGCTGGGGGTGTAGCTCAGAGGTAGAATGCCTCTGAGTTCAATCCCCAGTACGGCAATAAAATAAATAAAATAAAATAAAAATATAATATAGTTTTTTCTTTAAGAAATAATATTCAAGCCAGGCACAGTGGTGCATGCCTGTAATCCTAGTACTTGGGAGTCTGAGACAGGAGGATCTCAGGTTCAAGACCAGCTTTAGCAACGTAGGGAGACTCTCAGCAACCTAATGAGACCCTATTTCAAAACAAAAAATATAAAGTAAGACTGGGGCTGTAGTTCAGAGGTAGAATTCCCCTGGATTCAATCCCTGGTACCCAAATAACAACAACAATAATATAATGATGTTAATCACCTTCATCAGACAAGACAGAGACAAAGGCCCACCCGACAGCCACCAGGAGGGGCTCACTTTTTCATTTTCTGGTTTCTTATTTCACAGCCAAACTTTGCAAAGAGCTGGCTGGTTCCCCGAGGGCCTTAAAAGCGACACCATTGTACCTGGTTTTGCCCCCTTGGGGGTCCTATTAAAACAGTGAAGTGGCTATTTTTATCTAATTGGGTTAGCATGGGACTCGCCATAGAGCCCCATGGGGTGGGAATCTAGCCCATCATTTGGAAATAGTTTCAGCAAAAGGATGTTAAGGCTGGAGGTTTTGACAGAAGTGATTTTGGTCTCAGCAGAATTAGACTTCTGGTGGAAGACCCTGTTAGTCCCCTACTCCTTATTTTTCTTTGACTTTAATAGATGTAAGGACTATTAACATTTTTTTCCCTTTCTTTTCTTTTTTTTTTTTTTTGGTACTGGGGATTGAACCCAGGGGCCTTCTACCTCTGGGCTACACCCCCAGCCCAATTTTATTTCTTATTTGGAAACAGGGTCTCTCTAAGTTGCTGAGGGCCTCACTAAGTTGCTGAGGCTGGCCTTGAACCTACGATCCTCTTGTCCCAGCCTCCCAAGTACTGGGATGACAGAGGTGCACTGCCACACCTGGCTTTTTATTTTTATTTTTCCTTTTTATTATCTTGTCATGAAGTTATGCTCATTCCAAAGTTTTATACTTGTGAGTAGTTGCTACCATTTTTGCACAGTTTAATATGTTATATATTTAGACTGAATCATCATTCTCCAACTCCTGCTTTTAACACATTTATAACGGAGGAACTAGTTCATTTAAACCAAATTAATCATGCTGTGCCTGCATTAATATTTGTTGGCATGAATTATACGGATGGCTACTTCACTTTTTCTCTTCTTTTTTCTTTTTTTTGTTGGTGGTACTGGGGATTGAACCCAGGGGCATTCTACCTATGGGCTACACTCCCAGCCCTTTTTATTTTTCATTTTGAAACAGAGTCTCCCTGAGTTGCTGAGACTGTCCTTGAACCTGCGATCCTCCTGTCTAAGCCTTCCAATACTGGGATGACAAATGTGCACCACCAGGCCTGTTGTACTTACTCGTTCACATTTTTACCCAACCTCCTTTTCTTCTTCCCCTGCTATCAAAGCCCAGCTGTATTTCTATGTAAAAAGACAGAAGAAAGAAAATGGGAAAAATCTAGGATACTGAGCCGGGCGTGGTGGCGCACGCTAGTCATCCCAGTACTTGGGAGGAGGAGACTGGAGAATCCAGGTTTGCGGCCAGCCTTAGCTATTTAGTGAGGCCCTCCCCAACTTAGTGAGGCCCTCCCCAACTTTGTGAGACCCGGTTTCAAAATAAAGGATAAAAAAAATAGGGCTGGGGGTATAGCTCGGAGGTAGAACGCCCCTGGGTTCCATCCCTGGTACCAAAAAAAAAAAAATCTAGGATACTAACAGTCAAGAGAGCTTGACATTTTTTCTGGGTGAAATAATGGACATTTTTCTTAAATAGACTCTGTATAAACTAACAGTCTTATTTGGCTTCTGAGTGCTAATGAAACGGTTGATATGTTATGCTCAGACCCTTTGTCCCGGAGAGACCACCAGGAGACCAAGCCGTACGCAACCACAGAAGAGCCTTTATTCAAGCTTAAGCTTGGGTGCCCGACATAAACTGACACAGCAGTTCAGTACGGGGACCCCGAGCATGTTTTTGCTTCAGTTTTTATATATTTCAAACATAAAGCCTCAGTTTCCCTCTGCTAATTGGGCAGTTCCATGTGGGTCTGCCTGACCTTTACCAGGATTGGTTTTAGATACAGATGTTCATTACAGATTGGTTAGCGGCTAGCGTTATCCTTGCACATTTTACATTGGGAGATGTTTTCCCTAACTTTCCAGACTGTTACAGTCATAGTAACCACAATAACCATTAATCTCTAGAAGGCCATCTTGACCTCAGTCAGGAGGGTCCCAAGTAAGGACGTTTTGTTTTCCCAACAGATGTTTGAGTCAAGGGGTTTTTACCAAGGATTTTCTGTTATTTCAGCAAAGGCCTGAGTCACACTTGCTAGCAATTTTGCTGTAATTCTTTAAGTGCCTTTACAGATACGGTTATGCAAATTAATAAAATAGGATGCTTAGAAAGAGCAAGGCCCGAGCCAGGCGTGGTGGCACACACCAGTCATCCTGGTTCTTGAGAGGCTGAAACAGGAGGACCGCAGGTTTGAGGCCAGCCCCAGTAAGTTACTGAGGCCCTTGGCAACTTAGTGAGACCCTGTTTCCAAGTAAGAGATGAAATAGGGCTGGGGGTGTAGTCTGGAGGTAGAAGGGTCCTGGGTTCCATCCCTAGTACCACATGCAAAAAAAGAAGGAAGGAAAGAAGGGAGGGAGGGAAGGAGGGAGGGAGGGAGGGAGGAAGGAAAAAGAGAGAAAGAAAGAAAGAGAAAAAGAAAGAAAGAAAATGAAGAAAGAAAGGAAGGAAGAAAGAAAGAAAAGAAGAAAGAGAAAGAAAGAAAGAAAGAAAGAAAGAAAGAAAGAAAGAAAAAGAAAGAAAGAGAAAGAAAGAAAGGAAAGGAAAGAAAGAAAGAAAGAGGCTCTTATTCTCTGAAATCACGCTGTAGGAAGGATAAACCCCGGGACTGGTCGGGTATGTAGACTTTACTCACTATGCATTATTGCCATGGAATTAGTGATGTTTGTGCAAGAGGGCCTGGGGGAATTCTGATGGGGTTGGGGGGGCTGAACTCAGCATCATCAGGCTCTCTGACACCCGTGGTGGAAAAGAATTTCAGCACATGGCAGGGGAGGCACAGAGATTTATTTAGGAGAGCAAGGAATGCCCGATCAAGGGAGAGGCGACCGTGAGTTTGGGGGACTTCTCGGCTCCTTCTTTAAAGGAAACTTGGTGAAGGGCGGGTGTTAGATGGGCAGGTACGGGGGGCGACATCACTCTGTTGATTAAAAGATAGCTTAGGTGCTGCTGGAAAGGCCCCTAGATTATAAGTGTCTTAAGATGTCTTACCTTCCCTTGCTTAAACTATTTATTTATTTATTTATTTATTTATTTATTTATTTATTTTTATTTATTTATTTTGCGGTACCGGGGATTGAACGCAGGGGCGTTCTACCTCTGCACTACACCCCTGGCCCTATTTTTTATACTTTATTTTGAAACCGGGTCTCACGAAGTTGCGGAGGGCCTCACTAAGGAGAGAGAGAGAGAAACAGGCAGAGAGAGAGAGAGAGAGAGAGAGAGAAAGAGAGAGGGAGACAGGGAGAGAGAGACAGAGAGAGAGCGCTGAGGCTGGCCGTGAACCCAGATCCTCCGGTCTCCGCCTCCCAAAGTACTGGGATTACAAGCGTGCGCCACCACGCCTGGCTTAAACTATTTATTGATGGGATAACTCACAGAACACCAGGCGGAGACACATTCCCCAGAAGTCCGGGAATCACAGGCTTGGGGAGTGACAAGCTTGGAGAAACATGTGGATTGTAAAATAAAAGCTCTATATTCTTGTCCTTTCTTTGCATTTCCTTATTTTTTTAGGATTTCTTCTAGCTCGGCATGGTGGTGCATACCTGTCATCCCAGTACTTGGGAGGCCGTGACAGGAGGATCGCAAGTTGGAGGCCAGCCTCAGCCATTTAGCGAGGCCCTCGGCAACTCAGTGAGGCCCTGTTTAAAAAATAAAATGATAAGCTAAAGCTGGGGGTGTAGCTTGGAGACAGAATGCCCCTGGGTGCATTCCCCAGCACTATAAAAAATATAAATAGATACACAATTGCAAATGGATGTAGTTGATATTACAGAAACAAACAAACATATCAGAGTCATGTACCCGTCAGAAACCAGCCAGGATAAAGGAGCCATCCTAAGTCTCTCTCTTTTTTTTTTTAGTACTGGGAATTGAACCCAGGGGCATTCTACCTCCGAGCTACACCCCCAGCCCTATTTTTTATTCTTTATTTTGAAACCGGGTCTCACTAAGTTGCAGAGGGCCTCACTAAGTAGCTGAGGCTGGCCGCGAACCCGGATCCTCCGGTCTCAGCCTCCCAAGTACTGGGATTACAAACGTGCACCACCACGCCTGGCTTCATCCTAAGTATAACAGATAATTCATTCAATACAGGGATTTGATAATACAGGTGGCATAAAAACCGACAAAAAGCCGGGCATGGTGGCTCATGCTTGTAATCCCAGTACTTGGGAGGCTGAGACAGGAAGATCGCAGATTTGAGGCCAGCCTCAGCTACTTAGGCCCTTCGTAACCTAGTGAGACTCTGTTTCAAAATAAAAAATAAAATAGGGCTCAGAGGTAGAATGTCTCCAGTATCACAAAAACAAACAAACAACAACAAAGACTAACAAATCTCTAAGTGAACTGGGCAGCAGTGCAGAGACCAGCCACAGCTGACTCGGTGGCCACCTGTGATACTGGAGACATAGACAGATCAAAATGGTACAAGCCACCAGGGAGCGGTCCAGCGTCGCCCTCCAAGGATCTACAGCTCCCCAAGTGTGCAGAGATCACCCATAAACATGCCCAGGACGGAGCAGCAAAAGGATGGGGGAAAGACTCTCACTTCTTTCTGCTTTGCAAACATGGAGAAATTGTATCTAAGAATGAGCCAGTAAGAGAAGCCGTCTGACACATCTACATGAGTGCTGCTCCTTCGCGCTGTTCTTTTGATAGACTCCACGTCCGCTCAGAGGATGTGGCTGTGCACACGCACGGTACATTTTTATATCTCCACTCTGAGAATTTTTACTACCCACAAGAAGGATCTATCTTTCCCCGAGCCCGTACACATAGCAGAAGTTCATCTGTGCCCTGGTTTTCAGGGATAATGACCGCACGCGAGAACATGACTGTAATTTGCGTGTGTTGTAAAAAACGAGTTACCAGATGTTGATGGCAGAGAGAAAGATCTGTCTGGGTTAGGGAGTTTCAAGAGCTCTCCCGTTAGGGGAGTGAAGGATGGGGTCGTTTTCGTTGTATGTATCATCAGGAATCTCAAATTTTATAATAAGAAAACAGAAAGTCATAGCATATCATTTTTGTGGTTTGTTTTGTTTTTGGGGTACTAGGGATTGAATACAGGGACATTCTATCTCTGGTCTATACCCCTAGCTGTATTTTATTTTTTGTTTTGAAACAGGGTCATGCTAAGTTGCCGAGGGCCTCGCTGAGTTGCTGAGGCTGGCCTCTAACCTGTGATCCTCCTGTCTCAGCCTCCCAAGTACTGGGATTACAGGTGTGTGCCACCACGCCCGGCTAGAATGGGGTTTCAAACCACCTCATAGTAACATATTTAACTTAAAAAGACTCTCTCTAATTACTAAAAAAGATAAGCATTTTAATCAATTCATCTTTGCTTTTATAAAATTTTTGCTGCATTTTTTCTAGATTTCTGTTGTGCCCTTCAGTGTTTAAGACAATAAATACAAGTTGTAAGATACGGCATTCTTGCGAATACCACTGGCATATTTCAGCCTGCAGAAGTCTGACAGACAATTCCCTCATATTATTATTTTTTTAAAATAAAACAGGGTCTCTAATTACAGAGTCATCTCTCTTTGTCTTAGAACAATAAGGTTTTTAGGAACACCGGCACGGGCTCTCAACGATACGTGGCAGTAGAAAACGTGTTTACGTATTGCCTGCTAGCGACACGTTGTACATTGCTCACCAGGGACCACTGCAGAAGAAAAGGCAGTTCATTGCCAGACAGTCTTAATGATTATTTTGCATAGCTTGGCTTGGGAACAAGCTAGGAAACAATGTCTGAGGAGCTCTTCTGCTGTGGTAATTTTTATGGTGGTGGTCTCAGGGAGAGACAGGCAGACCACGGAACAGAGACATCGTATATTCAAAGCCGAGCCGATACCTGGGGCTCTCCCACCCTGCTTGGCAAACCCCAGAGACACTTGCTCATCAGCGACTGCTCATATGTCTCCTGGGATAATATATTCTTGTCTTGAATTTTTTTTTTTTGGTCTGCTAACCTACGCCTTCTGCCACTTCTGTCTCTGTCTACCACGCGGTTATGTGCGTGAGTTCCTATTTCCCCATTGTGTGTATAATTCCCCACCCTCCTCTGTGCTGGAAACGCTTAACAGTATATTATTTATCTCTGCTGAGCATCGTGTTTATACAGATACAAGCATAGCCGGGAACTCACTAAATGCCCCGTAGCGGTCTGCAAACCAACTGGTTTTGGGGACACTGGATACAAAAAAAGCCATTTAGTTCAAAGGGAACAAATATCAGGGAGGCACCTTATTCATTCATTCATTCACTTATTTATCTATTTATCTATTTATTTATTTATTTATTGTGTGTATGGTACTGGGGATTGAACCCAAGGGCATTCTACTTCCGAGCTACACATAGCCCCTAGCCCTTTTTTAAATTTTTTTATTTTGAAACAGGGTCCTGCTAAATTGCTGAGGCTGGCCTCCAACCTGCGATCCTCCTGCCTCAGCCAAAAAGTACTGGGATTACAAGTGTGCACTACCACGCCCAGCTAAGAAGACAACTTAAAAACATATTAATAGCCGGGCGTGGTGGCGCACGCTTGTAATCCCAGTACTTTGGGAGGTAGAGACCGGAGGATCCGGGTTCGCGGCCAGCCTCAGCTCTCTCTCTCTGTCTCCCTGTCTCTCTCTCTCTACCTAGTGAGGCCCTCCACAACGTCGTGAGACCTGGTTTCAAAATAAAGTATAAAAAAATAGGGCCGGGGGTGTAGCACGGAGGTAGAACACCCCTCGGTTCAATCCCCGGTACCGCAAAAAAAAAAAAAAAACATATTAATAGAGTGGATGGTTGTGATTTGTTCATTGAGATTGGTCAAAATACTACTCGCACTGTAGGAGACTGGGGAAGAGAACTGTGTTGTTAATTTAGAAGGTGTGTCAGTCAATGTTCCATCGCTATGTTGGCTCCTGGGTTAGAGGTTTTGGTCCGTGGTCACTTGACCCTGACGATTTGAACCTGTTCAGTACATCTTGGCGGGAGAGCCTGGGACAGGAGGCCTGTATACTGCATGGTGGCCACAAAGTAAACAGAGAGAGACAGCGAGAGCGAGAGAGAGACAGGCCAGGGTTCCAATACCTTTTTTTTTTTTAATAAACTTTTACTGGTGCATTGTAATCACACATAATAATGAGATTCACAGTGATAGGGGCATTCCTGAACACAGCACATGGTGAACTTCCCCCCACTTCCCACCTCTCTCTCTCCCCTTCTCTGCACATAATATTTTTGTATATGTACGTAGCACCATTTGAAGCGTTTCCTTCATCAAGCCCCCCACCCATTTCCCTCTTCATATCCCTCCATCTCCCCACTGGGATTTCTCCTCCTTTATCTGGAGCCCCTATGTATCCCAATTTCTCCCTAGCTTCCATGTATGAGAGGAAACTCATCTTCTAAATAAACACCCTGCCCTTCTGAGACTGGCTAACTTAGCATGATATTCTTTAGTTCCACCCATTTTCTTGCAAATGGTATAATTTCACTCTTCCTTATGGCTGAGTAAAATTCCACTGTGTGGATATACCATGTTTTCATGATCCATTCATCGGTTGATGGACACCTAGGCTGGTTCCATGATTTGGCTGTTGTGAGTTGTGCTGCTATAAACGGGGACGTGCATACCTCACCATAGTAGTCTGACTCCAATATACACTATAGACCTAACTGCCTCTCGCTAGGCTCCGCCTCTTAAAGGTTCCATTTCCTCCCAATAGCACTAGGGCATGAGGACCAAGCCTTTAACCCATGGGCTTTTGGGGGACATTCCAGATACAAATTATTGCAGAAGAATACTATTCAAACAGTTGGCCGGAGTAGCTCCTTTTCCTAGATATGAATAGGAAAAGAGGTGTGTGGTATAACTAAGTGACTGAGGTCTGATTCTTGAGCTTAATGAATTTCTGCTATATGTAGTCTTAGACATGATTATCCAACAGAGTAGCATCTGACTGGGGCATTGGGAGTTCTGATTCTTTCTCCTGCTAGCTCCCTACATTATTCTTGTCCCTGGAAGGCAGCTGGGGTAACACTTGCTTTCCTTGAGCCTGGAAGATCTTGCAGTTATTGACCAACTCTTCCTCCCTTTTGAAAGACCCTGCAGTGGAAACTCATACTGATTCTGAGGCGTTCTTTAATCTCACCTTTTTTAATTTTTGGTACTGCGGATTGAATCCAGGTGCGTTCCACCTCTGAGCTATATCCTGAACCCCCTTTTAATATTTTATTTTTGAACAGGGTCTTGCTAAGTTGTTGAGGGCCTTGCTAAGTTGCTGAGGCTGGCCTTGAGCCTGCGATCCTCCTGTCTCAGCTTCCCAAGTACTGGGATTACAGGCCTGTGGATCTCATACTTTTTAACCTCTGGAAAGCAAAATTTCTGGGAGAAAACCTTTCACCGAAATTAGAGGAAGAATATAATGTGTCTGTGTAATTCAGAAATATCCTCTTCCTTTTTAGTAGGGCGTTAAATCTTTTGCCACCTTCTTAAACTTTTGTTACCTTTGTGATTTAAAGGGACAAGCTAAATGCTAATACAATTGATAGGGGTGAACGGCTGGTCAAGGACCCGCCTGATCAGACTACAGAGTGCAGTTGGAATTGCTAAAATATTCAGGCCCAGTGGAATTTTGTCAGAAAATAGTTTTCTGCTGGGCTTTATATCTCCCTGGGTGATAATAAAAGCCAGACAGGGTGTACGTACCCCATTTCTTTGGAGGACAATTGGAAGCCCTCAGCAACCTAGGAAAGGTTTAAAAAATAAAAATCTGAATATCTTGAGATTTCGCCTGTGTCTGTTTTGCATGAGAAGTTTGATGATAGATTGTAACACCACTGTTGAAAGACCCCCCTTCTCTCCTTTCCCACAGTCAAATTACAAAGTTCTGTGTAGGAGACCTGAGTTCATTCTTTGTTTAGACATAGGTCCTTTAAGGCCAAATAAATTGGACATTTCGAGAAATTAACGAGTGATGTAGTCATATGCGATGGGAATGGGGAAAGAGTGCATGCATATTTGGTGTGAATCTTTTAAGAAACCAAGTTATTTATTTTAGTCAGTTTGATGGAGGCGACAAAGTCTGCTAATAGTTAGCACAAGCAATACACATCGGCCAGTCTCTGCCTCCAAAAAGTAGTTCCATTCTTTAATAATAATAATAATAACAATAATAATAATAATAGTAATAGGCCGGGCGTGGTGGCGCACGCTTGTAATCCTAGTACTTGGGAGGCTGAGACCGGAGGATCCGGGTTTGCGGCCAGCCTCAGCTACTTAGTGAGGCCCTCCGCAACTTCGCTAGACCTGGTTTCAAAATAAAAGGATAAAAAATAGGGCCGGGGGTGTAGCTCAGAGGTAGAACGCCCCTGGGTTCAATCCCCAGTTCCGCAAAAAAAAATAATAATAGTAATAATTAGTGATATAATAACAATAATTATTATTATTTTGGTACTGGGGATTGAACCCAGGAGCATGCTACCTTCAAGCTACACCTCCAGCCCTTTTTATTTCATGTGTTGCAACCGGTTCTTTCTAAGTTGCTGAGGCTGGCCTCCAACCTGCGATCCTCCTGTCTCAACCTCCCAAGTACTGGGATTACAGGTGTGCGCCCCAGCACCCAGCTAGTCCATTCTTTTGGTCATATCCTCTTTATTACTATGACGGGTCCCTCATTTTTTTTTAATCTTTTACATACTGAAGGCAGGTTACTGTTAGTCCATGATATCCCTTTGTACCAAAGAAGAGAATGTCCCTCTTTCTCTGAGGACGTTCAGCACCGCACACCAGGGCTCGTGGCAGATCTTGGCTATGCAATTGGCAGAATCCAGTAAAAATGGCAAATGTGGAGCTCCTTATTAAAAAAAAAAATCCCAGTACTTGGGAGGCTGAGACAGGAGGATCCGGGTTCGCGGCCAGCCTCAGCTACTTAGTGAGGCCCTCCGCAACCTAGTGAGACCCTGTTTCAAAATAAAGAATAAAAAACAAGGCTGAGGGTGTAGCTCCGAGATAGAATGCCCCTGGGTTCAATCCCTAGTACTGCAAATAAATAAATAAATAAATAAATAAATAAATAAAAGATATTGCAAGTTCTCACAAATGTTACCTTGCAAGTCTAAAATAGAATTTCTGAAGTAATTAACATCATTCATCAGTAAAAAAATGGATATAAAAAATCAAACACAGAGACAGTATCAAACCTGAATATGATATGAAATTTTTCTTTAGTATATATTAGTATTTAGTATATATTTATATACTATATATTTATATATAATATATATTTATATATTTATTTAGTATATATTCATATATATATACTGCATATTAGTATATATTAGTATATATTTATATATATACTACATATTAGTATATATTAGAATATATTTAGTGTTTCTTTAGTATATTATAATGGACGCTTAAGTGAGGACGTTAATCATGGTATGTCTGTGTGGGGGGTGTGTATTTTAAGGGAGAAAAATCATCTTATTATAATTGTACCTTCATTTAAGAGACCAATTATTTAAATAAACATTGCCAGGGAAATTAAGAGATTTACTATGGATGAACAGCACAAAAGTAAATAACTAGTACTCTACAGAGAAAAAGGGAAGAATTTAAACTGGAGAAATTTGAGCGTTGGCCAATTCACATGTTTGCATTGTGCGGAATCATTTCCACAGCAGTGGGTATTTGGAAGTCTCCAAGCAATTTAATTCTAACATTTTATCTCATCTCCTCATATACTTCATCTTGAGGAAAGGCCAAAAATTCTAGTGCTATCAAAAGATATAAATATCAATAGATAAATTTTGGCCAGAAAAGTGTATCTTAAATATAGGGGGAAAAAATGGGAGGTAAGATACAGCACGGGGATTTGGATCCAAACAGATTGTTCAAATTCCAGCTGTCAACAGTGAGTAATTTTTCTCGTCATTTGTCACGTCGAACCCCAGGTTCTTTATTTTTGAATCTCTCTAACCCTGAATCCATCATTCTTAAAATTAGGGCAGTAATTTTACTTGAAAAACCCAGTTTTCAAGAACTGAATTAAGATAGAGTACAATGAGCCGGGCGTGGTGGTGCACACCTGTCATCCCAGTACTTGGGAGGCTCAGACAGGAGGATCGCAGGTTCAAGGACAGCCTCAGCTACTTAGCAAGACCCTTTTTCAAAAATAAATAAGTAAGCAAAATAGGGCTGGGGGGTGGAGCTCAGGGGTAGAATGTTCCTGGGTTGAGTCCCCAGTAACACACACACACACACACACACACACACACACACATGATAGAGTACAATGTACACAAGTAAGCTTCCCAAATAACGATAACTGTTGATATTTATTAACACCAGTAATATTTTTTAAATATTCATTTATTGGTGCATTGTAATCGTCCATCATAATGAAGTTCACAGTGATAGGGACACGCATGCGCACAGCACTTGGTTTTGAGAATATTATTCGTTTCTGGTTTTCATTTTATCTCTCCAAATAACATGAACTACTGGTGGACCGGGGCCAGAATAAAACTCTTTGTGCTTATTAAAACACTCTAAACAACTTTAGCCAGCTAATTATCCACCCAGTAAAGGAATGTGGAGAAAAGACATTATTTTAGTCAACAATGAAGTATTTCCAGTTCTTGGGAGGCTGAGACAGGAGGATCACAGGTTCGAGGCCAGCCTCAGCAGCTTAGCGAGACTCAGCAACCTAGCAAGACTCCATTTGAAAACAATTAAACAAACAAAACAAAACAACAATAACAATAGCTTAGAGGTAGAATGCCCCTGGGTCCTATAACCAGTAACACACACACACACACACACACACACACACACACACAACCAAAGAAACAAACAACAAAAATAACAAAAAAAAATGAAGCATTCTCCACATCACAGGTTCAAGGCCAGCCTCAGCAACTCAATGAGACCCTCAGCAATTCCGTGGGACCCCATTTCAAATAAAAAATACAAAAGGGCTGGGGGTATCACTCGAAGGTGGAATGCCCCTGGGTTCAATCCAAAACAAACAAAAATTATATTTTACCTCCTTTCTCATGCTAAGAATGAACAAATGTAGCGACACATAGTCCCCAACAGCTCACCCCAGTGTTGGGGGACCATGTCAAGTAGTGGAGACTGTGGCAGGTAGGAGAGTTCAAACCCCATGCAAGGTCACAGCTTCCTGTCTGATCTTGCTTTTTTAAAAAATACTTTTATCGGTGCCTCGTCATAAAGTCTTAAAGGTCTGCGCCTATTTTGGTCTGACCAGCGGCCTGAAGCTCCGTGACCCATTCCCTGAGGAAGTGTTTTGAGGAGGGTCCAGGTCATGATAGACATCTCAGAAGGAAATATTCTAGCCTGCAACAGCTTGTGTGCCCGGGACAAATAATAATGTTTCCCCTGTTGACTCAGCCTGAATATAGGCTGCCCACAATTCTGAAAGGTGTGTTAACCTCCAACAGTACCTATTACGTGTGTGTGTGTGTGTGTGTGTTTGTGTGTGTGTGTTTTCCTGGGGATTAAACCCAGGGGTATTCTCCCTCTGAGCTACACCCCCAGCCCTATCTATCTATCTATCCATCCATCCATCTATCTATCTATCTATCTATCTATCTATCTATCTATCTATCCATCTATCTACCTATCTATATATCTATCTAATCTATCTATCTATCTATCTATCTATCTATCATCTATCCATCCATCTATCATCTATCTCTATCATCTATCTACCTATCTATCATCCATCTATCATCTATCATCTATCTGTCTATATCATCTATCATCTCTCTATCATCTATCTACCTACCTATATCTAATCTATCTATCTATCTATCTATCTATCTATCCATCTATCTATCTATCATTTACCTACCAACCTATATCTATCTATCTATCTATCTATCTATCATCTATCTATCATCTATCACCTACCTACCTACCTACCTATATCTATCTATCATCTATCATCTATCTATCTATCTATCTATCTATCTATCATCATCATCTATCTATCATCTATTTATTTATTTATTTATTTTATTTTTTGTGGTACTGGGGATTGAACCCAGGGGCATTCTATCTCCAAACTACACCCCCAGTCCTATTTTTTATTCTTTTTTTTGAAACAGGGTCTCGCTAAGTTGCAGCGGGCCTCACTAAATAGCTGAGGCTGGCCTCGAACCTGTGATCCTCCTGTCTCAGCCTCCCAAGTACTGGGATTGTGGGCATGCGCCACCACCCCCGGCTCTATATAAACTTTGCAAGTCGGTTTATGTTAGCCGGTGATTCAGGATCATGTGCAGCTGGTCTGAGAGAAACCAAGGCTATTAAAGGAAACAATACCGAGAAGTGGTAGACTTTGTTTTCTTAGACATTTTCCTTTTCTTTCTGGATTTGCTCATGTCAACCTATAATTCGTATTTTATCGAGACCCTGTCTGACTTCAAAATGACCTTGTAAAATAAACCATTCTCTGCCTTGGGAAACCGAAGTCCCAGTAAGGCCTTTAAAGTTTCTGGTTTTCTCTCAATTATTCTTTAGTGGTGGGTTTGACTTAGAGATTGCAGTACTTTTCATTCCTAAAAGGTGTTCTAAAAATAAATGAGTCAATTTATAAAAATGCAATGCATATTTTATCATTTTCCTTCTTATAATGCTTATTTTGCCTTGATTGCAAAGTGAGTTATATGCTGGATTATTTCTTCACATGCCCCATTTTGATTTTATTTTGTTAGACAGCATTATCCGTAATTGGTAAAATAAATAAGTGCATGTTCGAAAGCTAATTCTAAAATGCATCTAATATTCAGCATGGCTTCGTGTTTATCATCAGAATATCTGATCTTCTAAAACACTCATATATACTTTGAAAGCTTTAAAACATTTCAGTTAGGCCTGGAAGCAACAAAGTTTTGGTGTGTGTGTGTGTGTGTGTGTGTGTGTGTGTGTGTGTGTGTTTTGCTGGGGATTGAACCCAGGGACCTTCTGTCTCCAACCTAGACCCCCAGCCCTTTTTATTTTTATGATTTTGAAACAAGGTCTCTCTAGGTTGCTGAGGGTCTCACTAAGTTGCTAAGGCTGGCTTTGAACCTGAGATCCTCCTGTCTCAGTCTCCCAACTACCAAGATGGCAGGTATGTGCCACAACACCCAGTGGAAACAGTATATTATAAAGTATTTTAGACACCATGAAACTGTCTTCTCAAAATGCATTTAAATGAATGCAGTTAAACCCTCCCAATTTAAATGAAAATTTTAGCTGTTATTAATTAAAAGAACCACTTGCAATGGTGTGGCATTACACTGATGTTTGATACTGAAAATAATTTCAAAACTTCAGAATGGACCGACCAAAAGCTGTTCCTCACCTATGAATTTTTGACAGTCAGTCTTATTTTATTTTCTTGTGGTAACCGGGAATTGAACCAAGGGACATTCTACTTCTGAGCTATACTCCCTCCCAGTTCTATTTTATTTTTTTATTTTGAAACAGGGCCATTCTACACCCCAGCCCTTTTTACTTTTTGCTTTGAAACAGTGTCTTACTATGTCTCTGAGACTCACTTTGATGCTGAGGCTGGCCTCCAGCCTGTGATCCTCCTGTCTCAGCCTCCCAAGTACTGAGACTACAGGCATGCACCACCACGCCTGGCAGGAGAGGGAATTTTTAAGGCAATTTTGATTGTAAAAAATGATCAGGAAATCAAGATGACAAATTTTGGTAAGTGTTTCTGAAATGCAAGTTCTGAGTATCAAAAAGGATTGGTGGGAAATAATTTGAGCAATTGAATTAATTTCCATTAATTGGTTGTCATGAGTGGTCATGTTCCCTGGAATATTCCTTTTTAATAGTTCAGCCAAAAACCATAGTCTTTATGGCCACATTTAAAGACAGGGAGCTGGGCTTGGTGCCACATGCCTGAAATCCTAGTACCTGGGAGGCTGAGACAGGAGGATCGCAGGTTCAAGGCCAGCCTCATCAACATAGCGAGACTCTCAGCAACCTAGGGAGACCCTGTTTCAGAACAAAACATAAAAAGGGCTGGGGGCATAGCTTGGAGGTAGTATGACCCTGGGTTCAATCCCCAGTACAAAAAACAAAAAAGACAGGATGGGTCTATTAATTTGATGGCTATCCCTGACCATCGCTTTTAAAGGATAATTCTTAAAAATCATAACTTTCTCCTTGAACCAATTTGTTATATTTTCATCACCGAGTTGATGGTGTTTCTGTTGAAAATATTGAGTGATCATCAATAAAGAAACAGGAAGAGAATTTGGAAGTCAGGCAATCCATTTATATACACAATTTATAGCCAGGTTCTTGAAACACACAAAGCTTTGAATCTTCCAGTGGGGTTTTTTATGTCAGGGTTAATATGGACCCTGTTTCATTGACAAGCATGGTTTTCATCCCCCAAGAGGGTCCAGAGGAATGGCCACAGATTGGCAAGTGTTATTATCATTGATTCTTTTAAATGGTAGCCTTGGGGTTTTGAGTCTATTAAGGCGTCGATCAGAAAAGGAGAGGGAGCCCCAGGAAAGAGGCTCAACTGGTCTACAGATTGACTTGAAGGAATCAACATGGCAGGTTACTTCCCAGAGAAAAGCGTTCCATGGCTATAGGACTGAGAATCCGATTTCTGTTACTATAACAAAATACCCGAGACTCGATGCTTTATAAGCAAGAAAAAAAGGTTGGTTTAGCGCACAATGTTCCTGTCTCAGCCTTCCAAGTACTGAGATGACAGGCGTGCACCACCATGTCCGGCTCTATGCGATTTTTCTTAATGAATTGTCATTTGATCACTATGCCTGCACGAATCACAGGAAGAGATTCTAGTGACCAAAACTTCTAGATTTAATCTGCTAGGCTGTTCTCTGTGCATTTCCTATATATTTAAAAAATAGCAGTTGTTTTTTTTTTTTACTTAGTGCTGACTTGCCCCCATGCCTAGCAAAGTAATAAGCTCTCTCTCTGAAGCATCATAGCTGCCTATTTCTATAGAAACAGGAAAACAGACGATCATAAAAACCATAAATTTGGATACTTGTTAAATGGCTGAGGAGTATGTTTGGTGCTATGATCACTATTAAATGCCTTTTAACATCCATAGTAATTGAAAATAGTATTGGAGCCATCATTACAAACCCTGAAACAAACATATACTAACAAGAAATTGCTATTCATTATTTTTTTTGTGACTCTGGTGCCAGAGAATTCCTTCCTACCGTGATAATGGTAAGAGGCAGCAATGCAAGCTATAAAATATGAAGCAATTTTCAAGATATTTTCATAATTATTTCATTACCCCCCCCCCAACTCTGGTTTCCAAAAATATCCCAAGATACAGTAAGAATATAATTGAATGGATCAGCCAGACCTTCCAAGAAAGAGATGGTCCTTGGTTTCATACAGTCATTCCCTCAGGAACATTTAATGTGGACTTAGTTTGAGTTCTAAAAATATACCAAGATTACTAAGTATGTCTTAGTTTAAGACATTATGCATTAAAGACAGGAAAATACCCCCAGAGATGTGTGTAAGGAATGATGAGATACTTATAGAGGAAGGATGACCCAGGTTTTCTTGGAAGGTATTATGGTCAGATATAGAATATCCCCTGAAGAGTTCATGGATTAATCTTCAGAATTCAAGCAATTAAGTCATGAGGGTTTTAAGCTCATCAGTGGATAAATCCATTGTAGTGGATTTACTGGGTGGTCACCTAGGCAGGTGGGATGTGGCTGGAGAAGGTGAGTCCCTGGGGTGTGGCCTTGGGGACTGAGTTTGTGTCTTTGAATCCCCTTGCTTGCTTTCTGGCTTGCTTTCTGGCTCTCTTTCTTGCTTCTGTCCTCCATGATGTGAGAACAGAGCCCTTGTTCTCTCCTTCTCTCTGTTTCCCACCGCCAGGCTCTGAGCTCCATAGACCCGGCCTCACATGGACTGAACCCTGAAATCTCCAAAAACTGTGAACAAATAAATCTTCCTTCCTCCATGTTGTGCTATCAGCTGTTTGGGTTTATAGCAGTGAGAATTTTGACTGAGACACAAGGGGACCAGGAAATACACCATGCCTCCCTTTTTTTTCCCAATCACAATGACCATGATTCAGTCATTTTACCAACAACTGGGAAGGAGAGTTAGCATAGCAAAAGCCAGCAAGGACACCCCTGGGACATGGCGTCTTTGTGTCCGTCCTTCTGCCTACTTCTCTGTGGGTGAACCTTGCATTTGCAGATGCGTGTTCTAAATGGTGACCGAGGGCAGCTTGAGCCTTGAGATCTTATGTAAACCAAGTGGAAAGGCACCTTCTCTTCCCTGGTACTTCTAGCAAATGTCATGTGATCTGGTGTCCTTAGACTGTGTTATATCACAGCCTGTCTATGAAAACCCATCAGTCTAGACCCAGGCGCACAGGGGACTGAGGGATTGTACCTTGGTGTGATGCTCATCTCTGACTGTGGAAGTGTGGGACCGAGAGAGAGAGACAGGAGGGAGGGGTGTTTCCAGAAGAAAGAGAGAATGGGTGAGGGTCAGGGAATACATGTTCATTTAACAATGACTTCCTTCCTTCCTTCCTTCCTTCCTTCCTTCCTTCCTTCCTTCCTTCCTCCTCTTTCATATGATATGAAAAATAGATATGATACAGGAAAAGTACTGGGATTACAGGCATGCGCCACCACGCCCAGTTTCCGACGATAATAATTCAAACTGCTAATTTCCAGGTTTAATGTTTGGCGCTGGACAAAAACATGACTTTTACTTTCGTTGAATCAATTGAAGCAAAACATTTAAACATTAGAATAGTCTTGACATAGATAGCTTCCATAGTTAATATGATTTTCCCCCTCCAAATCCTTCCCTCCCTCCCATTCTTTCTTCCTTCCTCCCTCTCTCCCTCTCTCTCTCTCTCCCTCTCTCTCTCTCTCTTTCTCTCTCTCTCTCTTTCTTTCATTCTTTCCTTCCTTTTTCTTTAAAAGGGGTTTAGCCTATAATCCTGGTATTTTGGAGGCTGACATAGGAGGATCTCAGGTTCAAGGCCAGCCTCAGTAATGTAGCAAGACTCTCAGTAACCTAAAGAGACCCTGTTTCAAAATGAAAAAAAAAATTTTAAAAGGGCTGGGGTATAGCTTGGAGGTAGAATGCCCTGGTTCAATCTATAATAAAATACACACACACACACACACACACACACACACACACACATACACACACACAGTTTGAAAAGGAATGGTGGGAATTACATATATATGAAATTTACATAGGGTGGGAATTACATACATATATATGAAATTTCCTCTGTTGGATTTTTCAAATGTAATCCATTTTCCAAAGGTGTATCTAGAAAATAGCAACTTCTGTGACTTAATTCATGACCTGTGTCAGCCTATGTTTTGTGGCCAAAGAATAAAACCTATAATTTAGTATGCAGAGCTCTGTGTCCCAAGTAAACTGCAGAGACTCCTACTGAGGCCTGCCTCTATTGGAGACAGGGAAATTGGATGCATAGATTTGCACTCCATCATCGGCCGGGCTGGCAGTCAATTCTCTTTCTCTTCAGTCAGTGTATCTTAAAATTAACTTTCTGGAGAATGTCAGGGATACTGGGTAGCCTGAAAGATTTAGGTTTGGTCTCCAGTTGTCTTCTCACATGAAGGAAATACTTTCATAGGCCACCTGAGTTCCCTAACATAGTAACAACTAGACGACATCTTATACTGAAAGTTGTTGAGCTGATCCTTGGGCATTTTGAATGAGGGCGTTAGATTGTTCTTGGTATTTAATAGCTACATCGCAGAAATAGGGGCCAGGAAGAAAATAAATTCAAAAAGGATTTGGGCATATTTTTTCTCTCCCTCTTCTTCCCTCCTTCTCTTCCTCCCTCCCTCCCTCCCTTTCTCCCTCCCTCCCTTCCTTCCTTCCTTCCTCTCTTGCTTTCTTTCTCCTTCCTTCCTTCCTTCCTTCCTTCCTTCCTTCCTTCCTTCTTCTTTGTTTCTGTTTCTTTCTTTCCAGATTAAACCCAAAGGTGTTCTACTTCTTTTTTTTTTTTTTTTGCGGTACC
>PVJS01024982.1:0-28230 GCA_004027185.1 Glis glis
GGGAAGTGGTACAAGGGAAGGGGGAGGGCAAGAAAGAAGGGAATTAATGGAATTACTATCATAACAAGATGTACATGTGAAAATATACCAACATCATTCTTGGTACTTCATACGGGTGGGGGGAGATGGGGGGGGACACTAAGAGCTGTGTGCATATATGTTAACATCAAATAGATATTCATTGCAATGTAAGACTCCAATGCACCAATAAAAGCATGTTAAAAAATAAAAAAAATTAAAAATAAAGGATAAAAAATAGAGCTGGGGGTGTAGCTCGGAGGTAGAACGCCCCTGGGTTCAATCCCCAGTACCGCAAAAAAAAAAAAAAAAAAAAAAAGAGTCCCTTCAATTCCGCTTCACATAGAGGATGTCTTTTTTTTTTTTTTTTTTTAGCTTTCATAGAAACAGACCTCAATCATAAATCTTTTCAGGTCTTTAGTTCCCACTTCCTGAACTGCACAGAAACTGATTCTGGAATTCTGAAAAGCAGTTCAAATAGAAGAGGTCTCTCTTGTACCTAAAAGGCAGGAGGAACAAATTTGGGTTTTTATTCAATTACTCGATCAAGATTAGATAACAATGGCTTCTTGCTGAAATACTGTCTCCCTGTATGTCAGTGACTGCTGGTTTTCTCGTCTATCAAATTTTGTCATGGTTTTTGCATGTCAGTAAAATTAGCCATCACTATGGTATACTCAAGATTAAATCATTAATGCTAATATAATATATTATGCTACATTAATAGGTCATTAAGTAGCCAGGTGTGGTGGTGCACGCTTGTAATCCCTGTACTTGGGAGGCTGAAACAGGAGGATCGCAGGTTTGAGGCCAGCCTCAGCAACTTAGCCAGGCCCTCCGCAACTTAGTGAGACCCTGTTTCAAAATAAAGAATAAAATAGAACTGGGGGTATAGCTCGAAGGTAGAATGCTCCTGAGTTCAATTCCCAGCACAACACACACACACACACAAAAAAAATTAAAATAAAAATTAAGTGCCAGGCATGGTGGCACACGCTTATAATCCCAGTCCTTGGGAGGCTGAGACAGGAGGATCTGGGGTTCGCGGCCAGCCTCAGCTACTTAGTGAGACCCTCCACAACTTAGTGAGACCCTGTTTCAAAATAAAGAATAAAAATAGGGCTGGGGGCATAGCTCAGAGATAGAATGCCCCTGGGTTTATTCCCTGGTACTGCAAAAAAAAAAAAAAGTTAATGCCATCCCTAAAAGCATGTATCTATCTATCTATATCTATGAAAAGGAATTATATGATTTGCCTACATACGTGTGTGTGTGTGTGTGTGTGTGTGTGTGTGTGTGTATGTATGAGAAGGTGAGAGAAAGCAAAATATAATCCCAACATCTTCTTTATCATTATCTTGGGCTTTGGAGCCAACAATATTTTAGATAAAAGCAACTATAGCTGGGCATGGTGGCGTACACCTGTAATCCCAGTACTTGGGAGGCTGAGACAGAAGAATCGCAGGTTCAAGGCCAGCCTCAGCCACTTAGTGAGACTCTCAGCAACCTAAAGAGACCCTATTTCAAAATAAAAAAATTTAAAAAGGAATAAAAAATAAAATACATAGAAAACAATGAAGAAGGGCTCTTGGTGTCGCTCAGAGGTCAAATGCCCCTGGGTCCCCAGTACCCCAAAAAAAAAAAAAGTGCAAATCTAACTCAAACTGGTTCATGCAAAAGTAAGGATTTCTTGATTGGTGTAATTGAAAAATCACAGGTAATGTTGACTCTTTAGATAAGGCAGCAGCAGGATCTCTCTTGCACTCTTTCCTTCTATCTACCCTCAGCCTCTGCTTCCTTCTCTGTTGTCTTTATCCATTACCAACTCTAGGCTCATATTTTCTCAGTTATGTAAATCACTGGAAAGAGTTTTATTTTCTCCTCAATGATTCTGGGAAAAAGTCCTAGAACTGAATATTATTGGCCTGTCTGAATTCACACACCCGTCCCTCCACCGGCCCAACTACAGACGGAATGTTCCGAGCGGCCAGGTTTAGGTCATGAAGCCAGCTGATGCCATGGGTTAGAGAAACAGCACCCAACCCAGTGGACTAAGAGGAGGAGAGGGTGGTTTCCCCACAGAAAGACCGTGCTGTCTTTGTCAGAAGAGGAAATGGAGCCGGGTGTGGTGGCGCACGCTTGTAATCCCGCTACTTGGGAGGCTGAGACCGGAGGATCCAGGTTCGAGGCCAGCCTCTGCTACTTAGTGAGAGCCTCTGCAACTCAGACTCTGTTTCAAAATAAAGAATAAAAAAAATAGGGCTCGGGGTGTTGCTCAGAGGTAGAACGCCCCTGGGTTCAATCCCCAGTACCAAAAAGAAAATGTTAAACACAAGCTAATTGATTTTTCTTTCTTTTTGTGGTACTGGGGATTGAACACAGGGATTCTACCTTTGAGCTACACCTCCGGAACTTTTTTTTTAATATTTGGAAACAGGGTCTTACTAAGTTGCTGAGGGTCTCGCTAAGTTGCTGAGGCTGTCCTCAAACCTGCTATCCTCCTGTCTCAGCCTCCCAAGTTCTGGGATTACAGGCGTGCGCCACCAGTTAACCTACTTTAATAGCAGATGTTTTTCTTTATATTTCTTTTTCCCAGACTGGCTCGCTTCTGACCCCGGCTGCTTCTGGAGCTGACAGCGTGCTTGCTTAAGAGTGGGAGCATTGGCACCCAAGCCAATGGCAGAATAATGCCGGAGTGGTAAAACAGCCGAGTGCTGTAATTTACAGAGGATGTGGCCACGTCAAAACCAGGGAGATGAGCTCTCTCCCTTTAATAGCCTCCAGACCGCTGTCTCAGGCGGCCCATTCCCCTGACTATACAAGCCGGCTCTGCCACATCCAACTCGAGCCAGAAGGAAAGGAAAAAAGACCCTTGCTGTCCTTTCTCATACACTGCACCGAGGGGACGCCAGCCTCCCCATTCAGGAGCAGAGGCCATGCCGATATGTCTGCAGAGAGAACGGCTTTTCTGCCAAAGCCCAGGAACCAGAAAAAAAAAATATATATATATTTATATGTATATATATAATCATACATATATAATCATCCATAAATATATATTTATACATATATAATATATATATTTTATACATATATTTATATATTATATATATTTTATATATAATCATCCATAAATATATATTTTATATATATATCACCATCCATAAATATATATTTTTATATATATTTTATGTATATTTATTTATATATATAATCATCCATAAATGTATATATTTTTATATATATTTTATGTATATTTATTTATATATATAATCATCCATAAAATATATTTTATATATATTTTATGTATATTTATTTATATATATAATCATCCATAAATGTATATATATATGGATGATTAATTGGCAAGAATCTAACTGCTGGAGGAGTGAATTTTAGTAATCAAAGACTCAGACAACCTTTGAAAATCAAAATGAGACCTCTTCCTTCAAAATCTCCACACGTCGACGGGCGTGGTGGCGCACGTGTAATCCCAGTACTTGGGAGGCTGAGACAGGAGGATCACAGGTTTGAGGCCAGCCGTAGCAACTTAGTGAGACTGTCAGCAACTTAGTGAGACCCTGTTTCCCTTGTAATCCCAGTACTTTGGGAGGCGGAGACCGGAGGATCTGGGTTCGCGGCCAGCCTCAGCTCTCTCTCTCTCTCTCTCTCTCCTTAGTGAGGCCCTCCACAACTTCGTGAGACCCGGTTTCAAAATAAAGTATAAAAAATAGGGCCGGGGGTGTAGCGCGGAGGTAGAACGCCCCTGGGTTCAGTCCCCGGTACCGCAAAAAAAAAAAAAAAGTGAAATAGGGCTGGGGGGTGGCTCAGAGGTAAAATGTCCCTGGGTTCCATCCCCAGTACCAAAAAATAAATAAAAACTGTCCACATGTCACTGTGATTGTTGACTTGAAATGTCTACTTTGTCACCACTTCATCACTTGTAGGGACATAAAAATGGCCATAGCATAAAATTTTTTGGTTATTGTTTTGTATTGGAAAAGCAGGAATTTCTTGCTACTTAATGCTGTTGGAGCTCACATAGCTGTCTCAAATTATGTTTTTACTCGTGCTTGGCTTGAGAACAGGATTCTGTCTTCGTCTTTGTCTCTGTCAGATTTCCAGTCATAGGCAGTCTTAATATTTTATGGTCATGTCATTATGAGACCGGCACGTCCAACTGACACCTCCTGGTGAGATAACTAGTTCTCGTATGTTTGCTTGAGTTGTATTTTATTCTTGTCAAGAAAGGCAGTTACTTTTGTATGTGTGTGTGTGTGTGTGTGTAGTACTGGGGATTGAACTCAGGGGCGTTCTACCTCCAAATTACACCCCAGCCCTTTTATATTTCTTGTTTTGAAACAGGGTCTGGCTAGATCGCTGAGAGTCTCACTACATTGCTGAGGCTGTCCTCGAACCTGCGATCCTCCTGTCTCAGCCTCCCAAGTACCGGGATGACAGGCGTGCGCCACCACACCCAGCATAAGACAGTTACTTTCCTTCCAAGTTTCCAGGAACATTATGAAGACAAAATTGGATGCTTGCTAGTTATAAATGTATTCGTCTTTATCCCCACAGAAGCTTCAGGAAGTAGGCATAATTTCATATATCTGTGTTCTACAAATGAGGAAGGAGGGAAGTGAGACTCCTGGAGGTTAAGTAACTTGACCAAGGTTACGTAGCTGCTGCATAGGTAGGATTCAAACTCGATTCTTTCTGGTGACACAACTCAGCAGTTGCTAGCCATTAACACTCTGAATTTTCCGAAATTATTTCCCTCTACCGTGGATCAACACCTGCTCGCTGGTTCTTTCTGTTACATGTAACTGGCAGTTATGACTCGCACAGTCTTTGAGTGGGACGCACTTATTCCAGGAAGATTCATATGTTCACCTTGTACAAACATCCAAGTCATTGACTCTCAGCAGGATTTTGCATCTGAAGGACCTGGAGAGAGGTGGCTGGATTTGTTCTCAGTAGAAATGCCCCAGCCTCCTTCATGGGAGCCGGGTGACTCAAAGAAGCTAGAGAGGTCTCAATTTTTCAAAAGCCAGAAACGATTCTGGATACCTGGCCAGGGACGAGAATCATTCATTTCAGCAGGATCAAGTTTTAGTGGTGGCCTAAGAGACAGCAGCCGATATGCGAAGGAGATTGGGGGAGGCTATTGATCCAGGTCATCTCAATTCAGTGTGAAGTACCCAAGTTATTGATTTCTTCACCAGTTCTGAGTTCCTTCATGTAGCCCAAACAAAAGGATATTATTCCAGGATTCTTGATCATCCACAGAGCGCCCAGCCCTTAACAGATGTGCAAGATTTTGAGGTGATAGCGTCTTAGTCCCTGCCAGCTGCTATAACAAAATGCCGTAGACGGGGCAGCTTCAGAATGACAGGAAATTCATTTCTTGCAGTTCTGAAGGTCAAGGCATTGGCAGATCTAGAGTCTTGTGAGGTCCCTGTCTCCAGTCCACAGAGGGTACCTTCTTGTTGCGTCCTTACATGTTAGAAGGGTCAGACAAGCTCCCTCAGTCCTCTTTTCTAAGGATACTAATCCCATTCATAAATACCCCACTTCTTGTCTTTTGTTTTTGTTTTTGGTACTGGAAATTGAACCCAGAGGCATTCTACCTTCAAGCTACATCCCCAGCCCTTTTATTCCTTTTTATTTTAAAACAGAGTCTTGTTGGTTGTTGAGATCTCACTAAATTGCTGAGGCTGGTCTTAAACCTGCAATCTTCCTGTCTCAACCTCCTAAGCACTGGGATTACAGATGTGTGCCACCACGCCCAGCTCCACTTCTTAATACTAGTATTAATTCTAATGCTAATAGTGGGCCCACCTGGGTAATCCCAGCTAACCTCTCAAATTGAAGTTCAGCAGATTAATCATCTGCAACCTTAATTTCCATTTGCCACAAGGCAATAGGTTCTAGGGATTAGGGTATAGTATATTTGGGGGAGTATATTATTATTCTGCTTACCATATTAGCATATAAACTGATGAGACTGAATGAAATTCCCTAGGACATTAATATTGATAGGGAAGGAAAGCAGTTCCCTTCCTGAGGTTGGGGAGTTAAGGGCCAACCCGCAACACCGACTGAGAAGGAACAGATGGAGGAGAAGGAATGGGAAACCACTGGATTGAATAGTACGCAAGTCACAGGTACATAGTCAAAAGCTGTTTGGATAGAGAGTTTAGTGTAGGTCTGTGTTATGGTTAGACATAGAATATCCCCTGCGGAACTCATGTTTTAAATGTTCAGAGTTGATGTAATTAAATCATGAGGGTTCTAATCTCATCAGTGGATAAATCCATTGTAGTGGATTCACTGGGTGGTCACATAGGCAGGCAGGGTGTGGCTGGAGAAGGTGGGTCCCTGGGGTGTGGCCTTAGGGACTGTGTTTGTGTCTTTGAATACCTTTGCTTGCTGGCTTGCTCTCTCTACTTCTGACCTCTGTGATATGAAAGCACAGTCCTTCCTCTCTCCCTCTCTCTGCTTCCCACCACCACCTGAACTCCACAGTCCCCAGCCTCACATGGACTGAACCCCAGAATCTCCAAAAACTGTGAGCAAATAAATCTTCCTTCCTCTAAGTTGTGTAGCTAGGTGTTTTGGATTACAGCAGTGAGAATGTTGACCAGACAAGATTGTTTACTGCCCTGCTCACCAACACTATTTATGTATTTAGTTACCTAGGCACCTGAATACAGTAAAGTTATCCGTTACTTCTCACCAGTATTTTCCTTCTTTTGAATCTTTCATTTCCACCATTCTACTTCTCTGGTTCTCTTCCAGTGCGATCTTCATAGCACTGCCCTTGCTTCTTGGCTTCTTATTCTCTCTTGTACCCATTTTATTCAAGCCTTTGTCCCCATGTCTCTACTCACACAAGTGTACAAGAGTGGAAGATTGCCAAAAGTGTTGCTAGAGTTGATTAAGAAGCATGCCATTGGCCGAATAAGGTGGTGCTCACCTGTAATCCCAATCCTTGGGAGGCTGAGACAGGAGGGTTGCAAGTTCAAGGCCAGCCTCAGCAACTTAGTGAGACTCTGTTTCAAAATAAAATTAAATAGGGCTATGGGTGTAACTTGGAGGTAAAATGTCTCTGGGCTCAACCTCCAGTACCAAAAAATGAAGAAGGAGAAGGAGAAGAAGAAAGAAAAAAGAAACATTCTATTGCAAAAAGAAAAAAATGTAAGTGGAGGAAAGGAAGTGCTTTGTCCTCTTGTAACATAGCAAGGTGGAAAGTTTTATCCTGAGAGAGAAAAAAGAAATGATAACAGACAGCCGGGCATGGTGGCACATGCTTGTAATCCCAGTACTTTGGGAGGCGGAGACCGGAGGATCCAGGTTCGCGGCCAGCCTCAGCTACTTAGTGAGGCCCTCCGCAACTTAGTGAGACCGTTTCAAAATAAAGAATAAAAAAAAAATAAAAAAAGACTGAGTTACAGCACACGCTCTCTCTCTCTCTCTCTCTCTCTCTCTCCCTCTCCCTCTCCCTCTCCCTCTCCCCCTCTCTCTCTCTACTTCGTGAGACCCGGTCTCAAAATAAAGTATAAAAAATAGGGCCGGGGGCATAGCACGGAGGTAGAACGCCCCTGCGTTCAATCCCAGGTACTGTGAAAAAAAAATTATCCTCTTAGCTAGGCATGGTGGTACATGTTTGTAATCCCAGTACTTGGGAGCTCAGAGATAGAATGCCCCTGGGTTCCATCCCCAGTAAAACACACACACACTCTCTCTCCTTCTCTCTCTCTTTCTCTCTCTCTCTCTCTCTCTCTCTCTCATTTGTCATTAAAGCTCAGGTGTTTTCATGAGGATTTATTATCACAAGATTAGTAACAGGTTCCACAGAAAGGCAACAGAGTCACCTTGTCTTGATGACCAATCATAGAAAAAGTTTCTAACATGAAAATACTGGCACTTTAGGAAGGACAGCTCCTCTCCTCTCATGTCACAGTTTATAATATTTCCCTGCAGGGTTCAAGGTTTAATTTGTGGATAAAACATCTGAGAGTAACTCAGTTACTCCTACTTTTCTTCACCTTGAACTGAAGCAAGTCTATGGCCACTGTCACACAGATCTGCGATAATTAGACGCCCATACGTAAAAAAGGATGCGTGTTTGGGGGAAGGCGTAAAAGCCTTTGACAGATTTTATTTTGAAGTCCAGAGTTAAATGTTATGGCTCTTTTGACGGGGAAAAATGTAGTGCATGAACCCAACTTCACATCTCATAATTTTAGCCCAATGATCAAATAAACACTGGAGAGGCTGCATGTTGGAAAATATCAACCTACTAATGCAAATTCTGCTTTTGAGTGTAAATCCTGCAGTTTGTCCCACGGAGCCAATGCACCCTGTGAATATCACAAATCGTGTTATTTTCAATAACTCAGTTATTTCCAGTAGACAAACTTGGATGCTCATAATTCAGGCTATCTGCTTTTTTTATTATCTTTTTGACATAGTGCAGAGCCACTGGGCTTCATACAAAGATAAATGCATATACGAGGCTTGCAATTATCCCTCCATCTACCAGCATTTTATTTATGCTTGCGTCCCAGGGCACAGTATAATTCATATCTGTCAAATGTTGCTGAGAGTCATTTTAAACGCACGAGGTAGATGAAAACAGGAGGATTCCAAGATTTCTTACCAAGCCCCTGTCTGGTTCATGGAAGCCATTGCCCTCCTTAGTGGGGTATAGAGCTGCAAACGTTAAGAATAATGACTAATAAAAAAGGTCAGATTCCACAGCTGCTCCCTTTGGAATCTGTGTGAGCCGTTTAATAAACTGCTCAAGATGAAAGAGGACGCAGGACTTTTCTTTCAGGGGATGAAAAATGCCATTTAAAAGACAGAAAATCTGAGCAAATTTGCACTGTGTCCCCAGGGAACCCTGGGGTTTTGTGGAGGTCCTTTTCTGCCTCGCTCACCAACATGACTTCTAGACTCTCCTAGACAAAGTAATGCAGCCCAAATTGGCCACTTCTTATGACCAGGATTAACAGATTACATTTAACAGCCCTCCTACCTTGCCAGATTTGCCATTGTAGATTGTCAAGAAGGAGAGCGTTGTAACCAAATTCTTCCTTCACTGGTCCCCTTCCCTCGTGGTCCCATCTGGGTCGCCAAAATGACACCAGTATCTCCTCTTATTATGTAATCTGTGTGAGTTAACATTGGCTGAGTCATTTTACCAAATGGGATCTTGTTAAAGCGTGAGGAGCTAGGTCGGTGTCTGTCACAAAGCTCCATCTTTAGTCCTGCAGTGCTCAGTATTATTGTGTTATGCTATGATAACCAAATCCTTTCTTTGCTGGATCCCTTCCTTCATGGTCCCATCTTAGATGCCAAGATGATACGGGATGTCTCCTCTTATTGGGTTCTTCTCCAGTGGATTTCGATGAATGAAGTCCAAGGACTAGTAAGATGTATGTAAATATGAAAGTTTATTTGTAAGCCAAGGAAATTACAAAACAGAAATAGTTGCCCCCACACAGGGGTGAAGGGTTCCCCGAAGGAGAGTAATCATTGAAGTCCTTGACAGGTGAGCTTTTATCCCTTATTAAGGTTCCCTTCTGCTCTTTGATGATTGGTCAGAATTGGATGTTGGGGACTCAATGTCTTTTGCCCGATTTCAATCTTTAATTTGAATCGTTATCTCATGGACAGTGGGCTCTAACCTCCTGGTACCACTTTTCTGCCCCCCTCCCCATCCTTGTTTACACAGATTGTCCTCAGAATGCAGCCACAGAAGGGGCGGAAGTTTTTCTTTGCTCTCCATAGCTCTTGCCTGGTCATTGTGACTCTTATATCTTGTGTTCTTGATACAGATGGTGTATTGGTCAGGGTTCACTAGATTAACAGCATTCACAGAATGAGTATATGAAAAAGGGATTTATTAGATCAACTCACAATGTAGTCCTGAGTTTCAACTGCACATGAAGAATCAGAGGAATCAGTAGCTGGTCGGGCGGTCTAAGAGCTGGAGCCCCAGGATTGAAGCAACCACCAATTCAGTCCAGTCCAAGATGTGAAGATAAGGAAGCTCTTCGGAGAAACGATGGTGAAGTTTCAGTTCGAAGGCTGGAGGCCGACGATCTCAGACGAGAGCAGAAGATCAAGAAGTTCTCCAAGGAAACAGCAGAGTTGGAAACCAATGATCTCAGACGAGAGCAGATGCGTTTTCTTCAGGAAGACTTGAGGCTCCCTCTACGTGGCTTTCTCCTTCTTTTATCTAAGTCCTGCACCTATCAGAACCCTGCTGCCCACATTTAGGGCAGGACTTCCGGTTCAATCTTCTGTTACACAACCAAAGTCATATGATCTTAGGTGGGTCAAGTTGACAAACCAGACCAACTATCCCAGATGGCCTCTTTTAACACTTCCTGTTCCAAGGTCCTCTGCCCTGCCTCAGGGTTTCTTTTTAAACTGTCGTGTGAGGTGATTGCTTTTCCTTCCATCTTTCCATTACCTTCTCTTGCCTCTGTGCATTTACAGGGTGTGGCTTTGCTTGAAATGCCTTTCTTCTTCTCCATTATCTAGAAACTTCCAGGGGGCCTTCCCAGACCCCTGAATCTGACTGGCATGGCTTATTTCTGGTCTTCTATGGTACTCTGCCTTTGCCACACAGTCAGTGATTGACTGGGCTGTCTCTACCTAAATACCTTGGTCCCTTTAGGTCAGTGGTCCTGTGGCCTCTCACCCTGAAGTTTCTACCTGGTGACATGTACGACATAGGCAGTTCGGAGAATGGAAGAAATAAGCAAGAACTATTTCAAAGGAGACACCACCTAGGGTTTAAGTTTATTTGTTGTTTTAATCCTTTAAAATGAAAATCCATCAAACGGAAGTAAATGTCAGTACTTTTAGCGAGGTACTTACACCTACGCAGGATACACATTTACAACTGCAGATGTGACGCTGACATCAGGATAGTCTACCTACCTTTGTGTTCCCCTTCGGGGAAAAAAATTAAGGCACAAATGGAAACACCTCACAGGAGCCTGAGAGTTGCAACCCGTTTGTTTTGATGTTTGAAAAGACATGGCACGCAACTGCTATAACGCTGTCATTTTCCCACCCAGTCGAAAACATAATTATATTCCTGAATAGCAGATCAATAGAGCTGGGATAAAAGAAAGGGAGATGAAAATGTTCCTTTGTCTTTCTGCTCTCTCCATTCAGTCTAACAATCCAAAGTACTACTAAGACTTGGAGAGAGGAGAAGGGATTTCCGAGGCTTTTAAGCTTATTGCTGCCCAGTTCTTGAAGAGGCAGGGAGAGAGGGAGGTGGCCTTTTGATAATCCGTTTCTAGTCTCTACTCCTGAGATGAAGGGGTAATGCACAATGGCATGAACCTTTACATTTAAAAATTAAATATGACTGTCAGCCAAGTGCTCTCATAAATGATATTTAGCCAGGTGGGGTGGGACATGCTTATAATACCAGTACTTGGGAGGCTAAAATAGGAGAACTGCAGGTTATAGGCCAGCCTCAGCCATTTAGCAAGATCCTCAGCAACTTAGTGAGACTCTGTTTCAAAATAAAAAAAAAATAAGAAAAGCGGAGAATGTAGCTCAGAGGTAGAATGCTCCTGGGTTCAATCCCCAGTTCACACACACAGAAAAAACTGGGCATGGTAGTGCATGCCTATAATCCCAGTACTTGGGAGACTGAGAAAGGAGGATTGTAGGTTCAGCAACTTAGTGAGACTCTCAGAAACCTAGTGAGACCTTGTTTCAAAACAAAACATAAAAAGGGTTTTGGGTATAGTTCAGAGGTAGAATGCCCCTGGCTTCAAGTCCCAGAACCCCCCCACACACACACAAATTGTATATAATTTCAAAGTGTTCCACTAAGTATACAGTTTTAAAAATTGTATGTAATTTTAAAGTATTCCACTAAGTATACAATATAAGTATACAATTATATTGTATATAATTTTAAAGTATTTTAAAGTATTTTTATTCCATGGAAAAATACAGAGTGGTGGTATAGCTGGGTCCTATGGTGGTTCTATTCCTAGTCTTTTGAGGAATCACCATACTAATCTCTCTATAGAGTGGTTGTACTAATTTGCAGTTCCACCAACAGTGTGTTAGAGTTCCAATTTTTCCACATCCTTACCAGCATTTATTATTATTGTATTCTTGATTGATTGCTGGGAATGAAGGTTTTAAGAAGGGAGCAGGACACCTTATTGAAGTCACTGATTGAAAGCAGTTGTGTTGGAGCAAGAGCTACAAGGGATAGTGGGGCAGGAGATAGGGTGACAGGGACCATGTCATGAGTCAGGTCAGAGTCTCCTAGGTCTGGGAAAAGAGTTTAGATTCCATTTCTAATGCAGTAGTGTTATGGCTGTTGCTCCTGTGGAATACTGCTCTAAGATTAGAAGTGCCCTCGCATGAATGACTCAGAGTCAGAATTATTACTAGAGATATAGAGTGGCTGGAGAGGAGGTAGAGATCTCCTGCTCTCCTTCAACCAGGGTTTTAACGAAAACATCGTAAAAAATGATTAAACACAGGAGCCAGTGAAGCAGTCATGGGATAAGTCAGGGAAAAACAGTAACGCAGTCACAGATGAGTCAGGGAAGGTAAGGGTAAACAATTCTGGAAAATGAGGAAGTTGTCAGGGTCCCTGTTTATCGGTCCTACTTAGTCCTTGGAAACTTGCTTGAGTGCAAAAACTTTCCACTTGGGTGGGCAGTTTGCGCCCTGCTGGGGCTCTGCGGGTGAGACCTGGGAGGGTAAAAGGAATTGTTGGTGACACCCAGGTTTCTCTCTTGAACAGCTGAGCTGATGATAGTGTCCTATACTGATACAGGGACGACTGGGGGAGGAATAGGATGAGGAGGATGAGCAGAGACGTGTCATTTGGATTATATTATGTTCGAGCTGTCAGCGAGATAGCCCTCTCAACAGACCCTGGCAGCTAATGGAGCGTAGTGGTCCAGGAGCTCATAACAGAAGTCAGACCTAAGGATGAAATTTGTAAGTTTTCAGCCAGCAAATAGTATTTGAAGTCGTGGGATGCAGGGATATTGAAGACCGTAACGAGGTAAATGGTTCTGTGCTTTGTTGGGAAATTTGATCAATCAAGATTCTAGGCCCCTTTCATAGTTTTTTATTGTTTTAAAATACACATAGAATAAAATTTGCCATCTGAACCTTTTTTCCTTCAGGAATAGCTAAGGACATTCTTGAATACAATGTTATCACTTCATGTTATAGGCATAGTATTTGTTTCCTCTTTGTGTGTATGTGTGCGTGGTACTGGGGATTGAACCCAAGGACCATTCTACCTCTGAGCTTCACTCCCAGCTCTATTTTATTTTGAAGAAGAGTCTCACTAAGTTGTGGAGGGCCTCACTAAGTGACAGAGGCTGGCCTCAAACCCGGATCCTCCTGTCTTAGCCTCCCAAGTATTGGGATTACAAGCGTGCGCCACCACGCCTGGCTTATTTCCCATATATTTTATCATGGAAAAATATATATAAGGTTTACTGTCTTAATCATTCATGGGGGGGGGGGGTCTAGGGATTGAACCCAGGGGCATTCTGCCACCAGTTATATCCCCAGTCTTTTTTTTAATTATTTTTTTACATTTTGGAAAAGGGTCTTGCTAAGTTGCTAAGGGTCCCGATAAGTTGTTGAGACTGGCCTTGAACCTACAATCCTTCTCTCTCAGTCTCCCAAGTACTGGGATTACAGGCATGTGCCACCATACCTGGCTGTCTTAATCACTTGGGGGAGGTATAGGGATTGAACCCAGGGGCAGTCTACCTCTGAGCTATACCCCTGGCCCTATTTTATTTTATTATTTTGAAACATGGTATCACTAGGTGGCTGAAGACCTCTCTAAATTGCTAAGGTGGGCCTCGAACCTGCCATCCTTCTATCTCAGCCTCCCAGGTACTGGGATTACAGGCATGTACCACCACGCCTGGCTGTCTTATTCGCTTTTAAAGGTGCAGTTCGGTGGCATTAAACACATTCATAATGTTCTGCAGCCATTACCATCCTACACCTCCAGAACTCTTTTCATCTTGCAAAACTGAAACTCTGTCGCCATTACACACAAGCCCCTGTCTCCCCGTACATCCATTCCCTGGCAAGTGCCTGTCTAGCTGTATGACTTTGACTACTCTGAATGCCTCCTATAAGCAGTACTCTGCGGTATTTGTCTTTTTGCAACCGGCTTATTTCCTTAACGTACTGTTCTCAAGTTCTGTCTGTGCTGTACCATGGGTCAGATTTTCCTTCTTTTTAAAGACGGAGTTAAGCCGGGCGTGGTGGCGCATGCTTGTCATCCCAGTACTTGGGAGGCTGAGACCGGAGGATCCGGGTTCGCGGCCAGCCTCAGCTACTTAGTGAGGCCCTCCACGACTTAGTGAGACCCTGTTTCAAAATAAAGAATAAGAAAATAAAATTTAAAAAAGACTGAGTTACAGCCTGTTGTATGTGGATGCCACACTCACTCATCTATCCGTCTGTCAATGGGTATGTAAGTTGTTTCCATATCTTATGTGTGTGTGTGTGATTGTGTGTGTGTATGTGTTGGTACTGGGGATTGAACCCAGAGACTCTCTACCTCTGAGCTATACCCCCAGCCTTTTTTTCAGTTTTTGTTTTGAAATGAGGTCTCGTTACGTTGCCAAGAGTCTCACTAAGTTGTTGAGGCTGGTCTTGTACCTGAGATCCTCCTGTCTCAGCCTCCCAAGTACTGAGATTACAGGCATGCGCCACCTCGCCTGGCACACATTTTAGCTATTAATAATTTAGCCCAGGGCTGGGGCTGTAGCTCAGAGGTAGAGCAGTTGCCTAGAGTGTATGAGGTCCCAGGTTCCATCCTCAGCAGCACCACCAACAACAAAAAATTCAGCCCATCTCGTTTTTAACTTACTGACTTGTCCACACCCACCAGCCGGCCAGTCGATATTTGTTAAATACCTACTATGTGAAGCACCGTAGTGTGAGAAAACCAAAAGTCGATCTTAAAAGTAATAGCTTTTGCTGGGCGTGGTGGTGCACCCCTGTTATCCCAGTATTTGGGAGACTGAGACAGGAAGATCACAGGTTCAAGGACAGCCTCAGCAAGTAGTGAGACTCTCAGCAACCTAGTGAGACCCTGTTTCTAAACAGAAATAAAACAGGGCTGGGGGTGTAGCTCAGAGGTAGAATGCCCCTGGGCGCAATCCCTAATACCAAAAAAAAAAAAAAAGTAATGGCTTTTACTGGACATGGTGGCACAATCCTATAATCCCAGTACTTGGGAGGCTGAGACAGGAAGATCTCGGGTTCACAGCCAGCCTCGGCAACTTAGCAAGGCTCTGTTTCCAAATTAAAAACAAAAAGTAAAATAGGGCCGGGGGTGTAGCTTCAGAGGCAGAATGCCCCTGGGCTCAATCCCCAGCACAAATAAATAAATAAATAATAAATAAATAAATAAATAAATAAATAAAGTAATGGTTTTTAATGTTTTGATAGACCATTCTGCAGTAAATCAAAGCTTTTCAACTGGTTTTACTTTGCCTTTTATTTTGTATTCAGCAGATTGGTACCATGTTTGTAGAATTGAATTTGATAACACTGCTCGTCAAGTAATTTTTCTGCATGAGCGTAAAACCCTGGCTCCTTGGATACGCCTTTATAAAATGGCTGAAGTAATACAAACATAATTTTAAAAAATATATACAAATATGGTGCATATCACATTTAAGGAGATCCATTTACATCTCTCCCTCCTTTTGCATAGAGAGAGAAGGTGGAAAAATGTGTATAATAAGCACATTTTCTCTGAGAGAAATAATTCCATTACCCACAAATAAAATTTACTGCAAAATTATACATGAGAAATTGTCGGGGGAAGTGTTGACAATTGAAACTTTACTGTAGGCGTCTATTAGGGAGAAACGTTAGCTAGAAACTCAATTTCCTTATACAATAACCACAAAAGCAACAAGCATTTCTAATAAGCAATGCTACGAAGTTGCCACAAGCCATATTTCGGTTCTTGAATGCAAATTCAGGGTATGTTTTCAAAGGTAGGGAATGTTTTCAGGACAGAAGCAACACTGTTTTACCCAATTTAGTGCATGCAGAGAGATTTTATTTGTGAAAGGAGTATATAAACCTTGATATAAGCAGGCATAAAAGATATTAAGTAATTGTGGAGACGCCGGAGAATTTTATTTATTATGCAATTTTTTCCTCTTTCTTGAAAATTGATATCCGGGATATCTTTTGCTGAGACACTATTTTACACTAGAAAAATCCATACTTATTCCTTACTAGAATGAGTGAGCATTTTATGATGGTATTTGTCTAAAAACAACTGTGTGCTACGTCAGAGAGTTGGTCCTTAAAACTTGACATGGTCACACCAGGTACGGTGGTCCACACCTGTAATCCCCATATTTGGGAGGCTGAGACAAGAGGATCCCAGGTTTGAGGCCAACCTCAGCAAGCAGTGAGACTCTCAGCAATCTAGTGAGACTCTTTCAAAACAAAACAAAACAACAACAACAAAATAAAAAGGGTTGGGTCTTGTAGCTCAAAGGTAGAATGTCTCTGGGTTCAATCCTCAGTAACACACACAAATAAATAAATTAAATTAATTAATTAAATTAATTAATTAATTAAATGAGGGAGGGAGGGAGGGACATGGTCACAAGTCATGGGCCAATTAATCCCAGATACCAAATCTAGGCACTGAAAATAATAAGCTCCCTGGTTTCATTTATTGATGACATCATCTAAGTTTTTTTTTCTCTACAAGGTTATAAATGCATTTGCTTGGCCCTGTTAAATATTTATTCATGGACTGTCTAATTGAAATATGATAATGTTCTGTTCTTCTCTCATTGGGATTTCAATCTGCTTCCCTTGTAAGCATTAGCCGGTCAGGTCAGCTGTATCAGATTGATCTTTGGTTTCCTGCCCCTCAGAAATGGAGTCTCACCTTGCAGGGCATGCACGGCAAAAAATCACTTCAGAAGGGGCACCCGGATATACTTTATATCATGCATATGGTTGTTGATACCAGCCTTAATTATGTGAATGAGAAAAATTAATTTGGCAATGCTAAAAGGGTCACCAACATATACTTTGGGTTTCAGAGTTTAGCTAATAGAACCCATAAAAAAAATAGAGAGATGGTGTAATAAGAGATTCCTAGAAGAAGGGAAATTGCATTGGGCCAAAAGGGCAGCTCAGCTCCGTGAATCACCTTTGATCTCAATCTCTGAGCCCCAGGTAGGTCAGCCATAGACCTTCAGATCCAGTAAGTCATTAAAGCGTCACTATGTCGCCCAGATTGAGGAACCCTGCAGGCTGCAACTGGAGCCCAATTTGCTGACTGTTTTAAATATTGACATATAAGCCAGGCGTGGTGCTGCACACTTGTAATCCCAGTCCTCGGGAGGTTGAGATAGGAGGGTTGCAGGTTCGAGGACAGCCTCAGCAAGTAATGAGACTCTCATCAACCTAGCAAGACCCTGTTTCAAAATAAAAATAAAATAGGGCTGGGGGTGGAGCTCGGAGGTAGAAAGCCCCTGGGTTCAATCCCCAGTACCATAAAAAAATGACATATAAGTATGCATTTTAAAGGGATGCGATGTGATATCACCATTCATGTATATACTTTGTAAGAAGCTAATTATAACACAGCTATAGGATAGCCTCTTACTTTGTAACTTTTTCCCTCTCTGAATTTGCATAATTCTAGACAATAAAAGTACAGCTTGACCATCATAGATTAGGTCTGTAGTTTCCTGGGCAGGTGCAATTTCCACTAAAACCCTAAGGATGTGTTTTCTTCGTTTGGCCCTCTTCTTCTACTCCCTTCTCCCAATCTGCTTTCAATTCCCCCACCATTTTTCTCCAATGCTAATCCATTTATTAAATGTTCCATCAATATATAAAGGTTTCCATGTCTTGTGTGTAGGGAGATTTCACTAAATGGGCAACAAACACTGGCCCCGACTACAATGGAAGGGCAAGGTTTCTATGGTTACTTCTGATACCGCTCTTGAGTTATGCAAATTGTCTTCTGGGTAAATGTGCAAAAGAAACTGACCTCAAGGAACATCCTGGAAAGATTTCATTCAAAGCCTCATTTGCAGCTGAATAAAACCTTGCCTCCTTTCTCAGCTTCCCCGTTATCTTTTTAAGTCACTGTGTTTCTATCTGAGCATCCTCTTTTTTCTCTCATCCTTTCTCCGTTAGTCCTGGGTGTGAACTGGGGACTTGGGTTTGATCGCATAATAACTAGACAGACATCTTTTTGTATTCGACAGAATGTCACCAAAGTCGACTGACAGTCGGCCATTGTTGAAAAGTTGTAATGGGCAGGTACTGTATATAGAATGAGGACCCGGGGGCCCACGCACATAAATTAATGCAGAATAATGTGCTCATGGTCATCAGTGAATTAAAGGGTATTAATTGCACCAGTTAGATGGTCAGATGTCACATCATTCTTCAGTTTGTTCATTTCTATTAAGTAATTGGTTTCCATGTGATTGCCTGAACTATAGAAGAGGGACTACTTTGGCGTTAGTAGGAAAGCACCCTTAAATATAGCCCGGCGTGGTGGTGCACACTTGTAATCCCAATACTTGGGAGCCTGAGACCGGAGGATCCGGGTTGGCAGCCAGCCTCAGCTACTTACTGAGGCCCTCCGCAACTTAGTGAGACCTGGTTTCAAAATAAAGAATAAAAAACAGGACTGGGGGTGTAGCTTGGAGGTACAATTCCCCTGGGTTCAATACCTAGTACCACAAAAAAAAGATGATAGATAGATGACAGATAGATAGACCATTTGTGAGAAGACTCCACAAAGAGAATTAGAAGGGTAAATCCCAGTACAGGTGATATTTGATAGGTAGACAAGTAGGTAGATGGATAGACTGACCAGCAATGAGACATGTACCACCATGCCCAGCTGTAATCATGTCTTTTAAGATGTCCTCCAGGCAAGTCAGGGGCATGCTAGAATTTGAGAATCAACCGTTCTGTCAACTCTGCTCTTCGGTGTACATGTTGGACGGGAAGGGACTTTCGGCTTATATATTCCTCAGTTTCAGCTTTAAGGGAAAAAGATCTAGAGAAGAAAAACAATGAAGACATTTCAAATATTGCTCCAGGTACCTTGAGGTCAAAAGGGCCCTGAACTGTACTTTTAAGTTACCAAGAGAGATTGTTTTTAAAAAGTACTCTGTGCATGCTTCATCCCTAGAAATTCTGATTGCATCGATCTTGTATAAGGTCCCAGCCCCACCGCTGATCATAAGCAAAGTAATTTTGAGCATGTCACTGAGTCTCTGGGGACCACTTGGTGTCCTTGTGTGTAAAAGGAGGCTACTACAGAACCACCTACATTATTGTAAGGGTTCTTTGAAAATCAAAGGAAGTGCTGAGCACAGTGCTCAGGACACTGGTGAACTCTGTACACAGCTGTTATGGATAGATATAGAATGTCCCCTGAAGAGCTCGTGTATTAATGTTCAGAGTTGATGTAATTAAATCACAGGGGTTATAATATCATCAGTGGATAAATCCATTGTAATGGATTCACTGGGTGGTCACCTAGGCAGGTGGGGTGTGGCTAGAGAAGGTGGGTCCCTGGGGGATGTAGGGACTGTGCTTGTGTCTTTGAATCCCTTGATTGCTAGTTTTCTTGCTTCTGGCCCCCATGATGTGAGAGCAGAGCCCGTACTCTCTCCCTCTCTCTGCTTCCTGCTGCCATGACCTGAGCTCCGCAGACCCTGCCTCACATGGACTGAACCCTGAAATCTTCAAAAACTGTGAGCAAATAAATCTTCTCTCCTTTAAGTTGTGTGGTCAGTTGCTTTGCATTACAACAGTGAGAATATTGATGAAGACAATGGCCCTCATTACTGTGAACAGTTTCAGGCCCCTGTCATGTCCTCACCACCTAATCTAGAATGAGACTCTCTGATTTCAATCCCTGTTCCCCATGCCCCACCATACACACATGAGTTGTATGATCTTGGGGAAGTTCTGTGACCCTCCTACGCCTCAGATCCCTCATCTATAAGATCCTCCCCTGATCAGAGAATTAAATGGCATAAACCCCAGAGATGATTTAGCCCAATGCACACCCTTGCTTGGTTATTATAACAACATTATTTTGTAGACTTATGCTGACTTAAAAAAATCATCATAGGACAACTCTTTTACTTCAGAGCTTTCTGAGTTGAGGCCCCCATATATCTGTTCTCCCATTGAGTTAGTATTTTTTTTGTGTGGTACCAGGGATTGAATCCAGGGGCGTTCTACCTCCGCACTACACCCCCGGCTCTAATTTTTATACTTTATTTTGAAACCGGGTCTTACGAGGTTGCGGAGGGCCTCACTAAGTAGAGAGAGAGAGACAGGGAGAGAGAGAGCTGAGGCTGGCCGCAAACCTGGATCCTCCAGTCTCCACCTCCCAAAGTACTGGGATTACAAGCATGCGCCACCACGCCCGGCCAAGTTAGTATTTGAATTAGGATTGAGATTGGGATTGGTATTGGGTTAGTGTAAGTATTCATTTGAATAGAATTATTAATCATGTGTCCAGAAGATTATGGTATGGAAGAAAGCAATGTGTCTTTACCTCTTGCCGGTTTGCCTGGTTCTCCCTAATGGCTCTGCTTTCCTCTCCTGGCTTCTCCCCTCACTTCTCCCTCTAAGGGTCCTCCTGCCTTTCCGCACCCACATGCCTCTCACTAGGAGGACTGGGTGGTCAAGTACCTCTCTTTCTTTCAGCTCTTGACAGATTTAATATACAGTCTAGCACCAGCCTTCTTTCCTCTTATCACCAAGAACTAAGCCCTCCAAATGCTCAGGAAATATGCCACTTCCCTTCCAAGGGAGTTAAACTCTTTCAAACCCTCAAAAAATCCCTCCTTCCTGATGGCTTCTAATTTCAGAGCCAATACCAGTCATTCTTTTGTCTCCGGTGCTTGCAAACTAAAATATCCTTTAAGCCCATCTGGCAGCAACCAATTCAAGTCAATTTTGAGGTAAGTCCACGTAAAGCATGATTGAGAAAAGGCAAGAGATGCTCGCCTTAAGAAATGACAAGGGATTGTCTGTGACTGTAGGACCACATGCATTGGGATTCTGTGTGTCCCCAATGTGCCTGCTGTTCATGAGTCATGATGTCATATGCCAGTTTGTACAGACTGTTGTCAATGCTGATGGACTGATTTCCCTGTGTCTATGCTTGAACAACTGTGCCGGGTAGTCAATGGGAGTTCTATGTCTTTGTTGGTTGGAAATGTACTGAGGGAGGAATTAAAGGGATTATCCTAAACTGATCCATTAAGAATATTTTAATGGAGTCAAAGTCTTGTATGAACCAGGAATGGTGGTGCATGCCTGTAATCCAAGTACTTGGGAGGCTGAGACAGGAAGATCACAGGTTTGAGACCAGCCTCAGCAACTTAGTGAGACTCTCAGCAACATAGCATGACCCTGTTTCAAATTAAAAAATAAAAAGGGCTGGGGGTACAGCTCAGAAGTAGAATGCTCCTCGATCCAATCTCCAGTACCACAAGAAAAAAAATGACTTATATGGTTTCAACAGAACCCAATATTTTTCTTTATTCCCAAATCTTACTAGAAGTTCACTATGAAATATTTCACTGATAGTTAACTACCGATATAGGTATGCATTGTCCATTTCTTGGGTTATCATAAAAAACAATTACATCTTAGAGCAGCCTCTCCCAGCGGCCCAGCCCTCAGCAGGCTTCCTAAATGATGGGAGAGCAGAGCCCTTGCTCTCTCTCTCTCTCTCTCTGCTTCCTGCTGCCATGACGTGAGCTCAGCAGACCCTGCCTCATATGGACGGAACCCTGAAATCTCCAAAAACTGTGAGCAAATAAAGGAATTTTGTGTAAAGGAATTTTGAAGGCCGTGCAGCCCAGCACTTGGCTAATGCACCAGTTCACTCTACAAAATCCCCCTCAGTGAACATCCAGGCTACCCTGGAATCCTGGCATAGCTAATTCACTGATTCTATCTGAGGTCTGATGAAGGGCTCATGGCCTCCGGTCTGAAAAGATTCACGCTGATTAAAGCACCGGCTAATTAACAGTTGGCCCTGACTTCAGCATACCTGGTTCCACTGCCATGCCCCACTGAGCAGAGCCAGCCCCAACACCTGCACGAGCCTTTGTCACCTATATGGAATGACCCCTAGATTCCTGCCTCCCGCACTCTGTCCCCACATATGTGGAGGCATTAATAGAGCCGATGGCATTGTGACTGCTTTTTCTCCATCTCAGGAGGATCGGCTGCATCACACCCAGCAGGTCAGCTGTCAGATCTGCACATCCAGGGACTCTGCCACCACGGGCAGCCAATTCCATCTTCTAGACCCCTGATGGTTAAATATTCTTTCCAATGCTAGGCAGACAGCTGCACCTCTGCAGTGGAATAATAATACAGTGATTAAGTACAAGGGTTCAAGTGTCATTCTGACCTTGATATTGGCCCTTGGTCAAAATGCTCAAAATACCCAAACCTCCGTTTTCTACTCTATAAAATGGAAAAAGGAGCAGGAAGCGTTTCATAAGAATATTGTCCTAAATGGAAGATGTTTATGAATTAGTGGCACAGCATTTAGTGGCACAGTGACTGGCATATATGGGTTCTTAGATTTTTGTTGTGGTAGTTATATCGCTATTGTTATTCTGCTTCTTTATCTTAATCTTTCTCTTCAGAATTATATGTAATGAGACCAATCCTCTAAATAGTATCCTTTAATTTATTTATGTATGTATTATTTATTTATTCACTTATTTATTTATTTATTTATTTATTTATTTATTTATTTTGTTGTACTGGAGATGGAACCCAGGGGCCTTCTACCTTCGGGCTACCCCCAGACCTATTTTACTTTTTATTTGAAAACAGGGTCTTGGTAAGTTGTGGAGGGCCTCACTAAGGTCCTGAGGCTGGCCTGGAACCTACGATCCTCCTGTCTCAGCCTCCCAAGTACTGGGATTATAAGTGTGTGCCACCATGCCCGGCTCTTTCATTTATTTGAAGACAACTTATATATCCCACCAAAGGATTGTGTTTTTCCAGAATGAAGATTCCCCACTACTTTAACTATTTCTGTTGTGAAACAGATTTGATTCCCTTCCCTACAATGTTAATGGTCAGAGAATAGGGTGTACCACCACACCCAGCTGCTAGTTCATATCCTAAACGTGCTTCCTTTGCTGATAAGCACATTATAAGGTTAAGAAATGTTAGAATAGAAAAGGGTTTGTAATGAGTTTCCCAGAATCTGGGGCACCATGCTGGCAAGCCTGGGAGGAGGCACCGACCAGGCAACATAGGTTGTAACAACAATACCCTTGTGGACTTGAGGCTCTGAGAAACTCCCCCGAGAGCATGGCATGGTTGGACATAAGAGTGTGACACTCAATATCGTGTGTCTCAAGTTCCCAGGCTTTTAGCTTGCTACCACAACAGAGACTGACACCTGTGTCCCTCAGATGATAGAGACGACAGAGGGTCTTTAGACACAAAGGCTGTCTCAGGACACAAAGCCTGTCTCGGGAAAAGATGAGAGGGAACCTTAGGTTACTTAATATTTACAACCACACTGGACCTGGTGCTTTCACGAGCCTGAATTTACAATTAAGGGAACTGAGCTGGGCATGGTGGCATGTGCCTGTAATCCCAGTACTTAGGAGGCTGAGACAGGAGGATCACAGGTTCAAGGCCAGCCTCAGCAACTTAGCACTTAGACACTGTTTCAAAACTTAAAAAAAATGAAAATAGGGAACTGAGGCACAGAAACGTTAAGTATTTTACCTGTGGTCGTTAGGTGAAGCAAAGTTGGAATCCAGTCTTGTGTGAATCCTACAGAGCAAGCTCTTAGCCATTTCCCCTGACTGAGGCTCTACAGGAATATTTCACTGTGCAACTGGGAAGAAATGGAAGGACACAAAGAAAGACAACTACGTTGTGGAATGTGAACATTTGAAATTGTTTTTTCTGTCCCGGAACAACACTTCTCTAATGCTTTTCTCATCAGATTATGTGAAAGAGATCCTATTTTAAAATGTGTAAATATCCAAGTGCGCAATAACTGAGTGGACTGAAAAACCAATGAATGGAAAAAACATGACGAGCCCCATGATAACATCTTGCAGACACATCTCATGAAATGTATTATTTTTTGGTGATTTTTGCAATCACTACATCGTCCTGAAACTGGGTGCCTGATTTCAGAAAACTGATAAGAAGGGAAATGTGTGTACTGGAGCCTAGATGATAGAAAAAGGTGTTGCAATTTGAACTGTTTTTGATATCTGACCACACACTCAACACTCCCTGTATATTCCTAACACTCTGTAGCTACTCTTTAGTAATGAACCAGACATTTGAATATCACATGATACTGAGCTCCTGAGGGCAGGGATAGAATCCTGTGAAACCAGTTTTACATCCCCAATAACCATCTTTGGTAGGTGCTTTATAATTACCAAATGGATGGGAGGTAAACAGATGCATACTTGGATGGATGGATGGATGGATGGATGGATGGATGGATGATTGGATGGATGATTGGATAGATGAATGGATGGATGGATGGATGGATGGATGGATAAGGGATAGATGGGTAGAGGGATGCTTGGATGTCTTGATCAACATTCTCACTGCTGTGATCCAAAATACATGGCCATATAACTTAGAGTAAGGATTTATTTGCTCACAGTTTTTGGAGATTTTAGAGGTTCAGTACTTGTGAGGCCAGGTTTGCAGAGTTCAGGACATGGCTGCAGGAAGCAGAGAGAGAGGGAGCAGAAGGCTCTGCTCTCACATTGTGGAGGCCAGAAAGAGAAAGAGAAAGAGAGGGGTGGGGGGAAGGAGAGACCTTTTATAATCCCCAAGGCCACACCCCAAGGGACCCCTCCTTAGCAACCAAACCCCACTTCTTTTTTTTTTTTTGCGGTACCAGGGATTGAACCCAGGGGCGTTTTACCTCCACGCTACACCCCCGGCCCTATTTTTTTATACTTTATTTTGAAACTGGGTCTCACGAAGTTGTGGAGGGCCTCACTAGGTAGGTAGAGAGAGAGAGACAGGGAGAGAGAGAGAGAGAGAGAGAGAGAGCTGAGGCTGGATGCAAACCCGGATCCTCCGGTCTCCGCCTCCCAAAGTACTGGGATTACAAGCATGTGCCACCACGCCTGGTTACCAAGCCCCACTTCTAACACTGCTACCTTGTTTTCATGAGGGATAGGAGGGTATTCTAAATCCAAACCATTACAGGTAGATGGGGGATGGATGGGTGGAGGTATATTTGGATGCCTGCTAGGATGAATGAATGGATGGATGGATGGATGGATGGATGGATGGATGGGGGTAGATGGGTAGAGGGATGCTTGGATGTCTTGATCAACATTCTCTCAACATTCTCATTAGAGTAAGGATTTATTTGCTCAACAGTTTTTGGAGATTTTAGAGGTTCAGTACTTGTGAGGCCAGGTTTACAGAGTTCAGGGCATGGCTGCAGGAAGCAGAAAGAGGGAGAGCACAAGGTTCTGCTCTCACATTGTGGATGCCAGAAGGAGAGAGAGAGAGAGAGAAGGAGAGACCTTTTATAATCCCCAAGGCCACACCCTGAGGGACCCCTCCTCAGCAACCAAGCCCCACTTCTAACACTGCTGCCTTGTTTTTATGAGGGATAGGAGGATATTCTAAATCCAAACCATTACAGGTGTATGGGAGATGAACGGGTGGAGCGATGTTTGGATGCCTGATAGGATGGATGGGCGGATGGACGGACGGACAGACAGATGGATGGATGGATAAATAAATAAGAAAGCACATAGATAGATGGAAGGTGGTATTTAATAGACACTGGAAAAATAGGAACCTGAATTCTAACCTCAAATCTCTAGTTAGCCTGCCTCTAATATTAGGTAAGACCTTTCTCATGTCTAGCCCTTGAGTCCTCATTTGTAAAATGCCTATGATTCCATTAGATTTAAAACAACTTAATGTATAAGTCAGCTCCCTCGGGATGGCTTTTCAACATGCCCTCTCTAGTAAAGAATAATCTTCCCCGTGTTCCATCTCTGTCCCTTTCTCAGTAACAAAAGGCCATTCAATGGCAGTTACTAAGACTCCAATCAGAAGACAGCATCGAATATAACGGCTTAAGACTGAGCCTAATGGTTGACTGCAGGAATTTCCTGCTGTCGAGTTTTATATTTGCTTTCTGCTGCTGAAGCAGTCGAGCCCTTGGTCATGTGCCTGAACATTCTGGATTTAGCTTCGAGGAGTAGGAACAGACAGTGGAGCAGAGATGGAGCACATTCTGTTCTACGGGTAGTGAGTTTGGCCATCATCCCTTGGAGAGAGCGATGGAGTTGTGAAAAGCATGAGCTCTATTCAGAATGACAAGTTTCCCAACCCTGGCTCAGCCTCTTTTGACAGCTCTTTGGGCAAATGAGTATAGAATGAGGCTCATAGTTGGAGCTACCTCACACGATTGTTGGATCACAACACATCAGTGGAATGATCCATGTGAAGGACTTAGTATGGCAACTGGTTCATAGCAAGCATCTCATAAATGTAAGCGACTAGCATCATTACTTGTGATCGTTGGTCTGGTTTGTCAACTTGACCCTCTTAAGATCATGTGACTTTGGTTGTATAACAGCAGATTGAACCGGAAGTCCTGCCCTAAATGTGGGTAGCAGGGTTCTGATAGGTGCAGGACTTAGATAAAAAGAAGGAGAAAGCTTTCTTTTTATCTAAGGATAAAAGGAGCTGAGCTGCGACTCTTCCTGAGGAAAACGCATCTGCTCTCGTCTGAGATCGTCAGTCTCCAACTTTGCCGTTTCTCTGAAGAGCTTCTTGATCTTCTGCTCTCGTCTGAGATCGTCGGCCTCCAGCCTTCAAGCTGAAACTTCACCATCGTTTCTCCGAAGAGCTTCCTGATCTTCACATCTTGGACTGGACTGAATTGGTGGTTGCTTCAATCCTGGGGCTCCGGCTCTTAGACCACCCGACCAGCTGCTGATTCCTCTGATTTTTCACGTGCGGTCGAAATTCAGGACTACACTGTGAGCTAATCTAATAAATTCTTTTTTCCCCCTCCCTTCCTTTCTTCATTCTGTGAATTCTGTTGATCTGACCAATACAAATATCATCATCATTTTTTTATTATAACTTAGAATGGGCATGTGCTACAGTTCAGACCTGGAATACCCCTCAAAGGCCCATGTATTAAAAGCTTGGTACCCAGGGTGGCAATATTAGGAGGTGGTGGAGAATCTAAAAGGTGGGGCCCAGGGGAAGGCCTTCTGGTCTTTGGAGATACGCCTTTGGAGGGGATAATGAGACCACCAGCCCCCTTCCTCTTCCTCTCTTTTCATATCCTGGCCATGAGGTGAATGGTTTTGCTCTCCCCCACCCTCCTGCCATGATGTATTGCCCTCAAAAGAGGCCTAAAAGCAATAGGTCCACCCAGTCATGGACAGAGAGAGACCGCCCAAGTTTTGAGCTTATATAACCTTTTCTCCTTATAAGTTGACTGTCTTGGGTATGTGTTACAGTCATGGGAAGCTGACTGGCTCAATATGTAATAGTTTCCTTGGGCTGTCTTTGCAAATTACCACAGACTGTATGGTTTAAAAGGAATAGAAATGTATTCACTCACAATTCTGGAGGTGTGAAGTTCAAAATTAAGGTGTCGGTAGGGCGATGCTTCCTTTGAAAGTTCAAGGAAAGGACCCTTGTTTGCCGTTTTCTGGCTTCAAGTGGTTACCAGAAACCAGTGGTACACATGGTGTTCGTGTGTGTGTGTGTGTGTGTGTGTGTGTGTGCACGCGTCCTCATGGCTTTCTTAAAAGGATAGCAGTTACTGGATTTAGAGTTCCCTCTAATCCAGTATGATGTCATCTTAACCAATTACATTTGGAAAGACCTATTTCCAAGTAACTAAATAAGACATGCTGGGCCCTTTACCCAGTGCCTTGAAAGGGCCTGGTGGACTGGCAGTAGCCTGCTCTGTAGTACCGGGCCTCTCCCACGTGGCAGTAATTCAGCATATTAATGGCAAAGATGGCGCTGGCGAATTCCTCAGGGGGACCTTCCGCAGGTGGTTCCGGAAGTGACCTCAGGACCTCCTTCCGTACTCATAGACAGGTG
>PVJS01024983.1:0-28228 GCA_004027185.1 Glis glis
AAAAAATAGGGCCGGGGGCGTAGCGCGGAGGTAGAACGCCCCTGCGTTCAACCCCTGGTACCGCAAAAAAAAAAAAAAAAATTAAGAAAATACATCAACTTCACAATAAGCACATCCAAAATAATGAAAAGAGAGTCACTGGGAAAAGTTGGCCTTTGAACACCATTTACTACTAAAAATCAGGAGATTTAAAACCTCACTTTGAGTTTCTCTTAAAAAACACTAAACCTCCATCAACTAACTAGATCAACACAATATGGTGTATTCATATAATGAACTATTATTTGGCCATAAAAAATAAAGAAATACTGATACAGTCCAAAACATGAATGAATGAACCTTGAAAACATTGTACTAAGTTGAATGAACAAGTCACTAAAGATATTATATGATTCTATTCATATGAAATACCAAAAACAAGGAAATCTGTAGATAGAAAGCAGATTTGTGTTTGTGTAGGGCTTGGGGTGCAAATGAGATGGAATCATAACTAAAGGGTATGGAGGTTGTTTTTTGTTTGTTTGTTTGTTTGGAGGGAGGGAGGGAGGGATTTTTTTTGAGGTGATGAATTGCTCCAAAAATGGGGCTGGGGATATATCTTAGTGGTAGAGGCCTTGCCTAGCAAGGTCCTAGACTCAATCCCCAGTACCACATTAAAAAAAAAAAATCCAAAGATGACTGTGATAATGGTTGCTCATAACTATGAATACATTAAAATATATTGAATTGTATACATGAAGTGGGTGGAATGTGTGGTATGTGAAATGTATTTCAACAAATTATTCAAAAAGAAGGGGTAATCCCACTGCACCACTTACTTTAGTGGTGTTAAACCAATTAATTCCACAGATATCCTTCCCCAGGAGACAGTGCAGCGTGACAGCTGTCTTTCACCCTTCAGATCTTCAATATATAAATGCTATATGAGTTAATAAATGGAAGGTGGACAAATGACTTACACTGCTACTTAAATCAGAAAACATTTCCATTTTCAAAATATAAAACCTATCATATCTATTAAAAAACAATTCTTTTTTTAATCCACTGCCATTTTTCTATCAGGAAAATTCAGGGCACCATTCAAAAATTGGTAGGTAAAATAAAAGCAAACCACTTAATTAATTAGCAATATTAATATCAAGGTACTAAAAATCTCTTTAACAGGATTTGTTTTAAAATGACAATGGTGAGCCGGGCGTGGTGGCACACGCTCTTAATCCCAGTACTTAGGAGGCTGAGACAGGAGGATCGCAGGTTTGCGGCCAGCCTCAGCCACTTAGTGAGGCCCTCTGAAACTTGTGAGACCCTATTTCAAAATAAAGAATAAAATAATAGGGCTGGGGGTGGAGCTCAGAGGTAGAATGCCCCTGAGTTCAATCCTCAGTACTGCAAAAAAAAGAAAAAGACAATGGTGAATTCTGTTATGTATATAACCAAAAACATTCTTCAATTTGCTGTGAAGGAAAAAATAACTTTAGTCTAGAGACAAATTTAGTTTAGGGGAAGGAGCAAAGAAAAACCATAAACTTGTGGGTATAGCTTTATACCTGAGTATGAATGTTTCTATATGACTGTGTGAATATATAAATACAAACAGGGAGAAAGGGACACTCGGAGGAACATACATTTCCATAGACATGGATGCAATGAGCATCTGTAGTCATTACCTCACGATCACAACCTACTATCAATCGACATGAGAAAGACCCCATTTAAATAATTTAAGAGTTCAGAGCAAAAATCAACAGCGGGATATAGCCAATTATATAAGGAAAATACTCATGCTTCTATGGCATCAAAGCATATGCAAGCTTTGGAGTGTGGGTGTTTTGCCCCAATTAAATTGGGCCTATGGTAATATAAGCTATTTTGTTAGGCAATTAGTAATATTAGAGAAACAGGAAATGAAAAGGCATTTTAGTTTGGGCAAAAAAAATTTCATTTTCTTACCTAACATTTAACAATTAAGATATTCTATTTATTGCCTATATACATACAAATTTTACAGACTACTTAGGCAATTGTGACAACGTAACTGGAAAGAAAATACTCTCTCCGTGTACATATCTATTACCTAGTTGAAAATAAGGGGTTAGTTCACCACAAAAAATAACCACATTCTAACTAAACTCAGCATTTACCAGAATATATAACTACATATAAGGAGCTAACATACCTCTGATATCATATGAATATTAAGTAATAATCATCTCATTTTACCTTAATGTTTAATCAGCAATTTTGTATTCCATTGATAAACATTTTATTCATGTTCATTAATGCAATTTGAAAGGTGGTGATGTGCTTACATTTCTCCATGGCATTCATGAAAACAATTACTAATATAATATGATAGGGAAGACATTAATAAGGAAGAAAGTTATAATGAGATTCAAGAAAACTTATAAACCTTTAAACACTTTATAAAGAAAATACTCCTCTTTAAGCAAGACAAGATAAAGCCTAAGTCCTGGTATTTCAGAAGTATCCCCAAATCCTGGGAAAAATATTGATTTGCATGATGATGCCATATTTTGGTGACCAAGCAGAGAGATACAGGAGTAACCCAAGCCTTGTCCCAAGATGTGCCAAATGTAAGATACCATCCTAAGTCAGAGATACCTTTCCTTCCTAGATGGCTGGTTCAGGATTCCTCTGAGAAAGATCCAGGGCTGGGGGTATGGCTCAGTGGTACAGCACTTGCCTAGTCTGTCCCAGGCCCTGCATTCAATGCCCAGCACCCACCACACACACATACACACAAGGAATAAAGGAGTTCTACTAAATCTTTATCCTTAGTACAAAAGAGCTGGTCACATTATTTCAAATGCCAGAGCACTGTAATCAATCCATTTACCAAGCAAGAGCATAAGGTAGGTGACCTTTTAACTAAATTTACTCCTCTAAGCTTGTGAAAAAATTTACTCCAGTAAAGCAACAAGGGAAGAAAGTTGTTGCATTTTAAAATTTATCACTTCAAGTGACAACCCATTACCCAGGCCAACAGAGGCAGCCTTTGTGAGACTTATAACATCCCATGTTTGTACAGTGCTATGAAGCTCGCATAATTCTTCAAATATGTTCTCATATTTAATCATCAAAATCCCTGAAATTAGAGATTTTTCAAACAGCAGAAAAAAGGTTCTGAGATGTCCCTAAATGGCCACAGCTAATAAGCGAGGGCTTTTTCCACTTTGCCTGCGTATGATAGGAAAGGAGAGGGATAATCGCCCTTGCTACCCAATCCTCAATGAGATTTCCTTAGATAATTTTTCCAGTTTCAAAAGGAGTTTACAACTCAATACAAATGAAAACACAAAGAAAGGGAAAGGGACAGGTGAAGGTTTAAGTCTAAAAAGTGGGGGAAACTGCTAAGTAAGCAGTTAACAACTTATACCAGGATTTTCTACAAACGGTGGTAAATTTTAGATAAAGAAAGTGACTCAGAACCATATTATGGAATCTTTAAGTGGTTATATTAAGAAATGTCAAACTGAAAAACAGTGAGACAAGGTACTCCCATGAACACTTGGTTTATTATGTCACATCTTACTTACACCATCTTGGGAATGCCCATTAGTAACACAAATATCAACAAACCTTTTAATACTTTCCATTGTACATATAACTGCGCATCATAAATATCCCTGATAACAATGTCTTTTTGCCTAAAAGTAGGTCTCACACAGCAATCACACCTATTACAAATAATAATGATGATGATATGATGAATAGTCTACATGTCTCCTTATGCGTTATTTATGTTAGGTCACAGATTCCCCTAGGGTCTGTGTTGGGGCTTGTGCTGGCTTCATTAGAGCTTCATATAAATCAATGAAGGCACATCTTGCTTTCACCAGTGGCTAGAGTCACGAGAATTTTTCAGGAGAAACCTCTCAGGTAATACATTTTTTAAAAACACAAATACAATGTTATCATTTCTTCTAAAAGGGAGTTTTCTCAAATTCAAAGGACTACATTCAGATGCTCAGATAAATCCCACAAATTTCTATGGAATCTCTAAGTATCTGAGGGTAAAATGTGCCCTAGAGTGTTGAAAAAACATTATTCTCTTTTTTCTTTTAAAGATTAGTTGGTTTAAAAGACAGAAAGATATATAGTTATAGAGGAAGACGGCAAGGAGCAGGCCATCTAGCTGCTAACAAATGCTTCAACATCACTGAGCAAATTAAGAGACCTATGCAATGGTTGTCAGGAACTTTGAGCTAACTCTTGAAAATTAAGAAATAAATAGAAAGCTTAGTGGAACAAAAGGGAGTCTTCCAGAACAATGTTAATGTCATCTTGGGCATGTGGACTGGGTTCACATATGTGTCAGCTGAATCAACATAATGGGCTATAACAGCTTCGAAGCAGCTAATATGGTCCATTGGGTCAATAATCCGTGAACTAAGAAGGATTTACTTGATAGACTATAAATGGTTCATAAGAACTCAAGAATCACTCCATCAGATCAAAAATCCAATTTTCATATGGTGCCTTTCTACAAATTAGCCAAAAGAAAGTAATGACTCTGAAGGACTTCAAGGTCTATCAGTTAAAAATTCATATTTTAAAGAACAGTATAGAGAAGAAAGTAGAAATTAAATGTCTTTTGTGTATGGAAGGGGTGAATCATCTTTAAAGGCAAAATACATTTTCTTAAGGAAAGCTAATACACAACATGAAATATTTCAGGGGCTTTTCAGACTTCCCACAGGTATGTGTATGTATGGATACAAACAACTGAAACACACACACGCGCACGCGCGCATTCATAGTCTCTCTTCTGTTAAAATATCTATACACATTATCACTGAGTGAATTTAAAAATACCATTTCTAGGATAGCAGCACCTCAAAATGAAGACTGATATTTTGTTTTGGTTTCTTTGCACCATTTGTATCATGAGTCTGCTATGCAGACCTGAGAAGACAGGGACAGCATCTGGATACTGGCAAACTCCTTCATTTTCACTTATGAAAAGGCAAGTAGAAGAAGCTACAAAAGGTAGATAGCATAAACTATGTTTTCAACATTTAAAAGAGAGAGAAGGGTTGCTTTTCTGGCTAGCCAAAGCTTATTGCAGCCAGTGTTTACAGATAACTGCACTTCTTGCCCTCTCTAGACTGTGGAAAAATAGGAGCCTTTATCCTGTGTTTGTAAAATTTCATTACATATTCACACTAGGTGATAGTGGCTGTAGATTAATTTTTTTAAAAATGTAAGCCTATCTATGTGAATAATTGTATTTACTAAATTCCTGGCAACAAAGAAAAGCACATAAAAATGCTCCAAAAATATAACAGACTGTAATTAGAATTCTTAGCAAGAAAGAATTCCTTTACTAGAGAAGAAAATGTGATCTATCACCTTTCTCTCAAAATGCTATTAGCCTCTCTTCATCATAAGGACAACAAGAAGGAATCGTTTCTTTTTCTTTTTACAGGAGTAACACTGAATAAAATAATAGATGCTTTCACATCAAAGTGTATTAGCTATCGACATAAGCTTGGTCCTCTTAACTTTTACACAAGGGAAAGAAAAATTCCAATAATTCTGAAATAGACAGATAAAACTTTTCTCTGTGGCTACAGCCATGTACTATTATATGTAACTGCTTATTTTTAAAAAGAGTCTTATTGGTGCTCTCTGAAGGATTTTCTTTTATACATTGCTTTATCCTATAATTTTGTCCCTGTTGGGCACGCTGCCTAAATTTAAACACAAACAGTCAAGCAATGAAGAAACATTAACACATTTACTGTGAACAAAAACTCCCAGTTGTACAGTGAAATTTTAATACATTTCAACTTATCTCTTTTACTAATGGGGAGAGTACAAACCCTGCAGGAATTTGCTCTGCAAACTGGTAATTACAGTAGACTCACTTTTTTATAATGCATATGTATAGTCAGATACAAAAAACCCCGACTGCCCTTTTGATGTAGGTTACAATAGAAATGTTTTTAAAAAATTATGAAAATCCACAGCAATTGTAAAGGAATGCATTATTTCATGGAAAGGTGTCCTTTAACTCTGTATATGGACACAAATAGGCATATATTTAGATGTGTGCTTTACACACCAAAAGGCACAAGCTTTATCTGCATGCACTTTTATTTCATTGTCCCCTATAATCTTAGTATACAGAATAAATCTTCCTATTTGTACAAAGCCAGTTGTGACTTTAAATATCATAATTTATCCATCACATTAAGATGAAATTCTTTTATTCTATGCCTGGTTTTCCTATTTTGTCCCCTCCAGTTTTGAGGATTTAAATCTGTATTTTCAAATATCACTGAAACCCTTCACTAAATAATTAAGGACTGCAAACCAGTAATTTGTCTCTCAGGGCAGGCATACATGCCTCTTAACCAAGACATTCTATGTGCCTACCTAAAGAGAACAAGAAGCCAGGCACAGTGGTGCATGCCTGTAATCCCAGTACTTGGGAGGCTGAGACAGGAGAATCTCAGGTTTGAAGACAGCCTCAGCAACATAGCAAGGCCCCCAGCAACCTAGTGAGACCCTGCCTCTAAACATAAAATAAAAAAGGACTGGGGTGTATATTGGAGGTAGAATGCCCCTGGGTTCAATGTGCGTGCGTGCGTGCATGCGTGTGTGTGTGTGTGTGTGTGTGTGTGTGTGTGTGTTCGAGAGAGAGAGAGAGAGAGAAACAAGAACCATATACTACATTAATGGTAATGTACATAATTAAATAAAATAAAGATCTTTTTTTACTTTTTACTATTCATATCACTTGTTAGACACTTTACATTTATCTGTCAAATTTTTGGTTCCATAACAACTTTCTAAGAAATTGAAATCTGCTAGACTTGAAGAGGCTATCAATACATAACATTATACTCACGTTTCTAAGCATTTTCACACTGGGGGGAGAGGGAATGAAAGCAGATGAAGCTTGAAGTGGACCTAACTTTCATAAAATTCTACAAATGCCAAAAAAAGATGAAATTGCTAAAATGTTTATCTATGACTGGGTATTATCTACAAATTCCAGGGATCATTGTCTGAAAGTGGAAACTATAGCATTCACATAAAACATCGAGCAAGGATATACTACCATAATATGCAAATTCCTGCCTGGTCTTTCTAATTCAGATAAGAACAGTAAGAGGTAAACATTCTCTGTAGGTTTGGCTGTGGCAGAATGGACTTAACCATTACATGGAAGAGACATTTTTATAGACACTAGGTTTCCTTGTATTAAAGAAAAGAACACCTTCCCCTACACCATTACCATCTCACTATTCTTGACAGCTACTTTTAACCAAAAGAACAAAAACAAACTCATTCCAGCTCAAGATCCAGGCATTAGCTCTATCAAAGACATTTATGTATCTTTGGGCAACAGGCAACACCTAGTGCTTCTGTCTGGAAATTAAATGACACACTTTCTATTTTCTAAAACACTAAACACCAAAATAAATATATTCCAATATTATTTCCTTAAGCTTAGTTTCTGCAGTTATCCCTTTTTTTCTTATCAAATAAGTTGTGGCTTAAACATTAATAAATTAACAAGAGAAGTACACCTCAAAGACAGCTACATGTAACCCTTTAGTCTGCAACATCCATTCATGCTATTTAAACACAATTGAACACTAAAAAGTAGCACCTTTTAGGTATTTGTGGTGTATTATAGACAAAGCATCTATGCATTCATTCTCTAAGACTCTACTGACCCAAAGATTAGAAGCTGTGAAACACATACACACACACACACACACACACACACACACACACACACACACACCTTCTGCTCCCTCCTAACTAAATTTTGAAGGCAAAGTCATTGGAGATATGTATGACCTTAATGTCAACCATATCCAGATATTTTGAAGGGTTAAATCATAACTCGTGCTATAGAGATTTATAACTCTCTTTATATCAAAAGGAAAGAAGCAGGAATCTAATATTCTCTTTCCTTTGCTGTAAGGCACAGCTATGGCTAGGAACAAAAGCCTACATACAGCAGCCTGTCATGACAAAATATGCACACACCCTTCCAACACCTTCTTCAAATGTAGGGCTTCCTCAATCTGTCTTTCAGTAAAGGTACAAGTAGTTTGAGAGAGTCAATTTTAATTCTCTGCACAAGTTGATGAAATCCTCCAAATCTGCTTACTTGATTTAGGAAAGGATCAAATGGGTAGACTATTATAGAATCTTGGTTAAAAGAGAAGTAATACATGAAAAATAAGTAATACATTGAGATATGTTCAATACTTTCACATATCTGAACTTTGCACTGGGAGTCAGAGGGCATTTCCATATGTCTCAGTGCTCGCACTTCAAGATGCGCACTGTAGGACAAGGCATTAGTAGATGAGCAAATGCACACAGATCAACTTTGGTGGTCTATGAAGAACACTAAGGGAAGCAGGGGCAGACAACCAAGTTTTTCTGCATTCATCACTCACCCACATCTAGAACCCTGATGTGTAAGAAACCTGCCTCTAGAATACATTATATATATCTAAATAATCTAAGAGGAACCCTAAATAGATGACCATAGATACTGCTGTTCATAAAACTGTACATGAGCTAGATTTCTGCATGCCTCATACCTCATAATACCTGTTTGAAAGATGGCTGTTTCCTACCATATTTGCACAATTAGTATGTTCCACTTGAGTGAGCCATAGATAGATCAGAAAAGCACAATTCAATGTGATTTTCACTGAAATATTATCTGAATATCCATAGAGCTGGCAGTGAGCATGCTTTAATATTTTATGTGTGATCATATTCAGTAAATGTGAGGCTATTATTTTAATTGTAAAATATATTACCTGTGTTCAAGTTGTTTAACACCGAGACACAGCTGCCAGATGGTATGCTTCAGAAAAAAGTAAAATAGACATGGTAGAATTTTAAGTGGGTGTGTATTTAAAAGCAGTATTTTCTTTTAGAGAACTGTCTACTGACAAACTCAGCTTTCTACTTCTTGATCAGAGATTAGTAAATTTTTTAGTTAGGGCATACCATTCTTATCTAGCCATTTTCAGCTGCCAAACATCATTTTCAATATTTACCCCCATGAAAAGTAGTTCTAATTGTGTGTCAATTAGTTAAAAGAGTAGTTTTCCCCCAATCAATCTACCTGTTTAATTTTAAAGTTAATGGTGGGGGTGGGAAATTCTCTATTGCTGGAAGCAATATAAAGAGGCAGTATTATCAGCTAATAAAGTTAGTGTGTGAGGCTATTATACCCAAGTTAATAACTTATAGCACTCTGCACACAGGTGTCAGGCACCTTGCCTTTTCATCTGAGAAAATAAAATATATAAAGATGAGAACTGAGAAATGCAAAATGTGTGCTAATGCCTCCAATGTGAAACATCCTGCTTTAATTTTGGCTTACAGAAAATAGTGATGGTACATCTTTCCTTTTAAACAGCATCTTAGCTGGGGGGAGGGAGTCTATAAATTAAATTTGCAATTTATCAATGTGCTAAGAAAACAAGATTTTACAACACAATCTCATATTCTTTAGCTACAGGCCAAAAGTTTCTACTTCTTCAAAGAAAGCAGAGCAAAGCCCTTTTCTACTAACTATAGGAGAGCAGGTATATATCAAAATCATCTGTAGCACTTTAAACAAGTACAGAACCATACTCCAGAATCATTGCATTAGAACTTCAAGAGCACTAGCAAAACCCCACTTTCTCATTCCTCAGATTTTAGGCCCCAGGAACCTCATTTGTCTCACCCAAGTCTAGGGACCTGTAATTGTTAACACTATTGTCATACACATAAGAGACATGGATTGTGCTAAGAACTAAACAAAGGGACATAAATGCAAGAAGATGCTCTGTTTAAAGGACTTCAGGGGGAAAGGGAAATCCCAAACTTATGCATTCCCTTGGACATTGTGAGGGAAGTGAGCAGTTTCCTGAGGAAGGCCTCTTGAGTTTTTCCAAGATTAGAAAGCAGAGCCTCTCACTGGGAGCTGAGGTCCAAGCCAACTGTGGAAGCAAAATCCTACTCCACACTCCTGAGTCTGAAACTGATGAAGGGGGAAGAGGAAGCTAGGGAGGGCAAGGTCTAGGTGCCTAAATGGCTATCCATTTTCATTTTAAATGGATGCAGGGAAAAGACATAAATGATTAATATGACTAATCAATTCCTGTAATAATTCCCTTCCTCCCTAACTGCCACCACTCACTGATTTTTCATATGCATTTAAGAAAGTAGAGAGTTTGCCTACAACTAACAATGAGTAGAGCCACAATTTTCTATGACTGGGAGTCAGGTAAACTCTGTAAATCTTAAAAGATAATGTACAGGAAAGTGCCCAGCACAGCTCCATAGAATATGTGCTCAGCAATGTTTCTCTTTATCTCTCGTAAACATAGTCACTGAGTTTGGAAGACATATATTGTAATTAAGTTTTGACATACTTAAAATTTTCTATGGAAAATAAGCTAATTTGCTTTCATATTTTTGGCATACCTTTGTAGCAACTAAATCCTGTATTCCTAACGCTTACAAATACAAAGCAGATTCTTTGACTAATTTACAGTAATTGCAACTGTTGGGCCAAATGGCTCCCAAGCTGATTTTTGAAAGACTAATATGCCCTCTTCTGGCTTCTAACTTAAGGAAAAAAAGAAAACAAAATGTTAGTTTATTAGACATGTAAATTTTTCAGTTTAAAGGTGGCCTATTTTCTATATTTACTACTAATTATCTTATTTATGTAATGGATATTTTCATAGTTAAGTGTTAATATTTCAAGACCCCACAATATGTAAGGTGAGGATATCTTCCAGTGACATGGTACTCAGCAACGGGGCTCTCCACACATTTTTTCCCAAGTCAATTAACAACGCTGAAGATGATATAAACTGCATGAACAAGAGTCGGAAAAGGAAAATCAAAATGTATATACCCACCAGCAAAATCTGAGAAGTCCTCTTCTCAATGCCTCACACCCCGTAAGTGTGGCCCACTCTTGGCCCACTCAGGCCTGCTTTCACAGCTCGGGGCCGATAGCAATGCCAATTAGTGTCAGTTGTGATGGGGTTTTAGAGACATGGACCTTTGTCTTAAAGGAAGTGGGCTGCAACCACCAACTTACTGTATAGAGGCAACCTAACAACCCATTAGGTGGAAATGACTTTTTAGCCACTTCCTCCAGGGACTACATCAGAAACTGATGGCTTAGACAGACGGGAACATTTTTACATTTCTGTATTAACCACCACCAGGAAGGTGGATTTTTATCATTTAATACTGACAAATCCTCATTTCATCTGCTTTTCCTCTGTGTTACTCCTTGCTTCCTTGTAATATTATGGCATATAATATTACTGATGACGTAAATACTTTAGAAAGAGAGGGCACCATATCACTCGATGTATTAAGAGCATTTCATGGGTCATCCATGGAAATTTTTGAAAATTCCTAAAAACAAGAAATTCCATTACTCTAATATTGTTCTGAAGTAGCATTCCATGATTTGAAAAGATGTTGCTGAGGCCGGGCGTGGTGGCGCACGCTTGTAATCCCAGTACTTGGGAGGCGGAGACCTGAGGATCCGGGTTCGCAGCCAGCCTTAGCGCGCTCGCTCGCTCTCTCTCTCTCTCTCTCTCTCTCTCTCTCTGTCTGTCTGTCTGTCTACTTAGTGAGGCCCTCCACAACTTTGTGAGACCTGGTTTCAAAATAAAGTATAAAAAAATAGGGCCGGGGGTGTAGCGTGGAGGTAGAACGCCCCTGCGTTCAATCCCCGGTATCGAAAAAAAAAAAAAGATGTTGCTGTTTATCCTTTTTACCTCTAAATGTCAAACCAGTATTAAATTAGGTTAGATTTATCAAGAAGCAAAAGCAATCTTACTCTTTAGTCCAGGGAGGGGTGAAGTCAAGCACTACAAACAGAAATATTAGTATCCTTGTTGCAAAGTTAGGGACAGATGCTTTAATCCACCATTATATCCACCTGTACAGGTTGATACAGTGCTAAAAACATTTACTTCCACTCATTGCATCAGATAGAATGCTAATGTTACACAAGAAGACTTGAACTTTCAGCCAGTTAAATTAAATTTTTCATCTTCCTTAAATGTGAATTAAAAAAACATAGGTTTATTAATTGATATCAAAGTATATATCTATTAATCATTTAACAATCAGATTTGTCCTAACTTGACACGAAAAAAGTTGTGCTTTTTTGCCTGTGTGCAAATTGCTTGGTTGAAGAATATAATTTTGAAACATTAAACATACATGTACATAAACATTATTAACAATTATAAGCAGATCTCAAATGTCATATTAAAAACATCCAGCAATCAGAGCATCCCTTCTTGTCCACTTCAGTATGGAAGAAATAAAAGAACACAGGTTGGAAGTACTATGAAATCTGACAGTAACAAAAAAGTTTTCAGTAATATTTTAATTTGGGGTGAGATTAATAGCCAATACCGCAAACCTGCTGTTAATATTTCTGATCATCATCTCAGATGAGTTTATTAATGCATAGACATAAATTTTTCTTTAAAACATCTGTTTAGGTCTTTTTCAATATCTTTCTCAAGCATCCTGCTACATGTTAGATATTTTATAAAACAATATTCTTTTATAGTCCTGATTATTAACATGTTCAGAAACTTCATATGAATTATTACTTTTTCCTTCCTCAAATCAAATGTAACATGTATAACAGGATTTAAACTGTAGTAAATAAAACATTCTATGAGTTTCTACATTGAATAAAATATCTTAGAAAAGTAATATTAAAGGTCTGAGTTTTACTTAATTTGCATGTTGGCAAGATGTTCAGTTTTTTTATCTTACTCCAATTAGTTCATCATTTTAAAAACAGAGCTGGGCACAGCAGCACTTGTATAAATTCCAGCTATTCAGGGAGCTGATGCAGGAAGATCACAAGTTCGAGGCCAGCCTGGACAACTTAGTGAGACCATGTCTCAAAATAAAAAATAAAAAAAGCTGGGGTTGTGGCTTGGTGGCAATGTGCTCCTGGGTTCCATTCCCAGTACTGCAACAACAACAACGGAAGTGTTTTTAAGTATGTTTGTATTTATTTTGCATATTTTGAAGAGTCAGATTTTAGTAATAGTGGAACACACTGTTTACATTCTTTACCATGCAAAAATGTTGTAAACAATCTGAATAGAAAACTTATTTAACCCTGATTTTACCCTAATAGGAAGGTATCACACACAATCATCATCTCAATTTTACAGGTTAAAAGAAAATAAAAACAAAACACAGAAACAAGAACTTTGCCAAGGCAGAGCCAGGATTCTAACTCAATCCAATCCATTATACACTTTGTAAATCCTTACTCCACCACTTCTACATTTTGAAAATTTTATTTTTCATTTTCTTGGTACGATGGATTGAACACAGAGGCATTCTACTTCTAAGCTACACCCCCAAGTGTTTTTATTTTTTATTTTGAAACAGGGTCTTGCTAAATTGCTGAGGGTCTGACTGTGTTGCTGAGACTAGCCTCAAACCTGCAATCTTCCTCTCTTAGCCTCCCAAGTACTAGGATATAGGTCTGGAACACCACACCTGACTTGAAACTTTTATTTATGTCCCATGACTACTGTAAAGTAACAAGTGCCGCATACTTTTGTTTTCCTTATGTAATATTTAAATGGACTGAACAGAAGGGTTTTTTTATTGCCAAAGAAAGAACCCAAAGTGGGCGTATATGAAACATGAAAATAAAATATGAAATGGGATATACTATAGTGCAAAGGAGCCTGGAACCAAGAAAACTTGGATTCGAAGAATTCAGAGTACACATTAATATACTTAGTGACATATAATAAGAAGTTAGCCCAACCCTTCAAGAACTTTTTTGAAAAACCAGGTATTTAGAATACCCACTATTAGAATGGAAGAAAAGACTTACAACTTCAATGATGAGCAAGTTTTGGGTCCTAAGTAGGAGATTAGTTAGCACATGTATTTAGAACAATGAATTAAAGAATGTGTAGAGGACAAAATCTTGAGAAAACAGAGAATATATATATTTAAATGAATTAGCTTTAGTATTTATAATAAATCAAAAAAGAAATTACTTGTAGCAGAGACAGTGAAGAATTGATTAAAAGGGTGAAATAAATAAGTATTCAAATTTTTTTTTTTTTTGCAGTACCGGGAATTGAACCCAGGGGCATTCTACCTCCGTGCTACACCCCCGGCCCTATTTTTTATACTTTATTTTGAAACCGGGTCTCACGAAGTTGCGGAGGGCCTCACTAAGTAAAGAGAGAGAGAGAGAGAGAGAGAGAGAGAGAGACAGGGAGGGAGGGAGTGAGGGAGGGAGGGAGAGAGAGAGAGCGAGTGAGCAAGCTGAGGCTGGCCTCGAACCCGGATCCTCAGGTCTCCACCTCCCAAAGTACTGGATTACAAGCATGCGCCACCACGCCAAGCATAGGTATTCAATTTTAAAAGAGGGATTATCTTTGATAAGAGTAATGCAGATCTAAGGGGAATTTTTTTTTGAGAAAACAAGGAGAGATGGAGAAAATAATGAAGAAATGTAGAAGAAAGGGGTGGTGTTCTTATCATGTGCCATTTAAAAGGAACATAGGACCAAGTCCACACTTGTCAATTTAGTTGTAACCATTTCAACTAAGCAGTCCTTTTGGCAGGTGGTTCAGTTCTAAACACAGGAAGCTTTGATAAAGGCTACACTTTAGGATGAATAAACAATTTTATTATATTCTTATAAAAAAATTTCCAAAGCAAAGAAAAAAATCCAATAAAACAGTACATTTAGGCCGGGCATGGTGGCGCATGCTTGTAATCCCAGTACTTTGGGAGGCAGAGACCGGAGGATCTGGGTTCGCGGCCAGCCTCAGCTCGCTCTCTCTCCCTCCCTGTCTCTCTCTCTCTCTCTCTCTTTACTTAGTGAGGCCCTCCGCAACTTCGTGAGACCCGGTTTCAAAATAAAGTATAAAAAATAGGGCCGGGGGTGTAGCTCAGAGGTAAAACGCCCCTGGGTTCAATCCCTGGTACCACAAAAAAAAAAAGAAAAAAAAAACAGTGCATTTAGTTTGCCAACCTTACCAATCTTGTTAAAATTACAGAGAAGCCAACTATTCCACCTAAACAGAGCAAAATATGCTAATGTGCTCATATATGTTCCACGGATGCTTTCATTATCAAATGAGTATCTTTTTAAGTCTTCTTAAGACTTATACTATCTAGGCAGTTAAAACTTCCAGATGGAAAATTCCTTAATATTCTAGTCAAAAACTCTAGTGACCTAATTTATAAATTAATACAATTGATACCTTTTATAAAAACAGAAAAAAGAAAAGAAATCTGGCTCTCATGAAAAGTTAGTATGTGAGAATGGTTTTTGATCAATAAGACAGGGTTCCTGGGACTCCCAACTTATTCTGATGACTATCTGACTATTTCCTGGTATGAAAAGTCCCATGGCCTGAGCCGGCCCACTACAAGTAGACACCACAAAGCGATGTTCATAGAGAGCAAAACTTCAAGAATCTTGACACAACTAATTCACACTAGAAGGCAGGCCAGAAAATAATGGAAAGCCTATGATTAACTAAATCTGCCTTAGTCTCCATTTTCCAAGATTAGAGAAAGATTCCTTAAGAGTACTCCCCACTTACTGTGTTGCTTGCTTGCTTGCTTCCTCCCTCTCTCTCTCTCCCTCCCTGCCTCCCTCCTTCCCTTTTTTTTTTTTTTTATGTTACTGGAGATTGAACCCAGGGGCATTCTATCTCTGAGCTATACCCCCAGCCTGATTTTATTATTTTCAAACAAGGTCTCACTAAGTTGCATAGGCTATTCTCAAATCTGAGATCCTGATCCTCCTGTCTCAGTCTCCCAAATACTGGGATTACAGGTGTGCACCACCACTCCCAGTTTACTGTGTTACTTCTAAATTATTTATCTTCTCTAAGCCCTCCCTTCCTCCCTTGTAACAACAGAACGATACTACTTTCACCAAGGGTTTTTATATACATGAGAGATACTTTGTTTAAAGAGCTAAGCACAGTACTGGACACATAGTAAATGATAAATAAAAACTATTATGATGATTATTAATCCTTATCTTAGGCAAGATAAACATTGAAAGAAAATCCATTTCTAATATGAATATATGTCTTCCTTTAGATATGCTCTCACCACTCAATGTATAAGTTGGTACGCTAAGAAGGGAACTTGATAGGAGTCCAGGAGACCTAAAAATCTGTCATTCACTAGCATATGAATTTAAAAGTCAAACTCTGTTTCAACTTTCTCCTTTATTATATGTGTGAGTTCCAGTATGCTCCAAATATTCTTAACGATCTGGATTTACATAATTTACAATAATGTACTTGTTTTTATTATGTACTTGTGACTCCTAAATGTCATACCTTGCCAACCTAAGTTTTGTCTCCTGTACAGGAGAGAACTTTGGGATTTCTGTGTGTTTCTTTAGTGCCAAGAACACAGCTTTGTGAAAGACATAGTTTAACCCAGGCTATTTGAATGAGACAGCATAAATCAGACTTGGCTAACTCCAATTGCTGGCTGGCTGGTACCCTTCAGAGCCCCTATACATGGACTCAGAGAGATTTTACAGTACAAGTCACAGACTTTAAATCATTACTGCAACAAATATTTTTTTGAATGCCTACTCTGTGCCACAGATTGGAGATAAAGATATTGTGAAACAAAAGCATCCTCCAGAATCTTAGGCTAGAAGGCAATAGGCAATTTTTGGTAGAAAGGGGGTAAACATAAGGTGTTTTGATGTACAAAGAAGGCACCCCTAACATAGACTTGTTTCACTGAGGAGGTGAATTGAGGTAGGAATCTGGAGGCACAAAGGTGAAGTCAACTCAAGCTACTCCAGGACAAAAAGACTGAAACTCACCTGGAAAACAAGCTACATATGAACACAAAGAAAAGAGCAGCCAAACCATGCCTGCACGTTATACTTGTATCCTTAGGGTTGTGGGGCGATGACTCCTATTCTTCTTTTCCTTATGTTACAGGTAGTACAGGTACACAGAACACAGCTACATACTATTCAGACACCTGGACTACAGAATCCTAGCCAGGAATATGCCTTAGGAATTTATCCATGGAACTCATTTCTATTCTGGTTCTTGATTCAAACTAATCTCACAAAAAGGTCTTTTCTGTTGAACTCCCAGAAAGATCAATGTTCCTTTTGTTTTTCACAGAAGTATTCCCTCTTCACCTCCATCTCTCTATAGTTTCTTGAATCCCTTAGCTGGTTTTTTTTCTAGTCTGATCTTTCCCTTTATTCCTCGAGACTCAGGTCTCTTACTATCTTCAGTATTGACTCATTTGAGAGGTAGAAAAAATTGGTTTGACTTTGCCATGTTCTTATTGTTCTCTGCTGTCTTTTGTCTGCTGATCACAAGCCCTTAACATGGCAAGTCACCTCTTTGTCCCTTAATGCCAAATCATTTGTATCTTATACATATTGAGGGCAAATATTGATCTCCACCAATTCAACAGGAAAGACTTTGCCTTATAGACATCACACAATACAGCGGTCAGGGAGAAGAAAAGGGTCATAAAGTACTGAGCATACCTCGTGACCACAACCAGAAGGATGGCAGTATAAGGGGAAGGTACCTAATAAAGCAACCGAAGAAGGATATGTTCAATCTGAAGCATTTTAAATTACACTTATGGGGTAGCATTTGGGAGCCCTCTTTGCTCATCTAATGGTTTTCATGCCTGCCTGATGCACCACTGTAATTAAATTCACTAAAAACTTGAAAAGAATGGCCGGTGAGTAACATCTTTCCTAAATGCCCCCAGAAGGAATCTGAGGTTCCCAAAAATTTATGTATGGGAAGAAAGCAGACTATAGATAAGAATGAATGAAGGGGTAAGACTGTGAGCAATTAAAAAATAGTTAAATGATTGTAATTTATCAGCATTATAAGGGCCTATAAACTGAAGCAGAGATAGGTACAACTCTGAAAGAATGAATGAAGGGGTAAGACTGTGAGAAATTAAAAAATAGTTAAATGATTGTAATTTACCAGCATTATAAGGGCCTATAAACTGAAGCAGAGATAGCTACAACTCTGATTAGTTTCCCCAACAGGATTTAAATGGAATCAATGAAAAGAACACAATGTAGACCTGGAAAAAAACAAACAAAAAATCTCTATCTGCTGTCAAACAGGCATCTTCTCTGTGTAAACGAAACACTCTTTCAAAATACAAAGTATTTCAGTTTTCCTTGTTTTAGAGTTCAAGAATGACAGCACTCAGGAGATGCTAGGTACACAGGGTCTTTTCCAGAGCACCCCATCACAAACATACTCAGAATAATTAGTCATGACTGCATACCCATTTTCAAGATGATGTATAGTATAGCAAACTCTTTTGCTCTCTGGCACTTGAAAGAGATTTTTAATTTGTTGTGATAAAACAAGGAAAAAGGAGCTGTCGGACTGTCATTTCTGTCATACTTTTTAATAATACAGCTCCTGTAATTACACTATGGTTCCTTATATTAACTCAGTGAAAGCTTGCTTGGTTTTAGCATGAAAACAATTTATGAAATTACAGAAACAGACTGAACACAGCAGTTCATTTGTTGAAGCAATTATCCAGATCCTTGTCAAGAAAAAAAAAAGTACAAGTGAGAGGAGACTGTGATGTGCAAAAAATGGTTCTAATTCTATGCTCTAATATGTACAATATGTCTGTGGTTGTGCTGAATTATGTTAATAAACTGCAGCCGAAATATATTTGTCACAACACAAAGGAAAGGCGCTATCAATTGTCCTGCCAGATACTTTAAATTAGTCACCAAAGCATCCAGCCAGAATTGCTTCTATAACTGCAGATGAAAGGAGAAAGGCCCATAGGACAGTTTTCCTAAGGGACCAGAAGGATTTTTCTAATATTTTGAGTTATCTGGAAAATAGCTATAAAGTACACTGTGGCACAAATGCCATTTTTAAGTGACATGTAAAAATCTAGCACTTGACATCAATCTGATGTTATTTTTGACTGGTTATCAATCAAAATCCAGGTTCCCAAGCAGCTGCTAAGAAAGGGATTTGGATACCTGTTGCTGAGAAAGTAAAGATAATACTGCAATCAAGTGAGGCCAGGGTTATTAAATGACTGCATAAAGACAAAAAAATTCAAGGTTAAAAAAAAGTTCACCAAAATACTCAGGTAAAACAAGATACCTTCAGTTTGTTAGCATTTAGCCATTAAATGATAACTTAAAAGAGCAGCAGTGGAAAGCTGTGTCATCCAAATTTCACTAAGCATGTTTATCGAAATTCTCTGAAATAATTATTGATTGAATTTAAGTACATTTTCAAAATTTATATACATGTGAATTTATTATATAAATGTTTCCCAATGAAATAAATTGTTCAAGGAAGAAAAATGATTTCTCCATACTAAAAATAACCTAGCCTCTTTCTTAAGGTAAACCCCATTACTTCAATAAAAGCACATTACTAAATGTTTCCTTTTAATTATTTTAATAGTAAGTTTGCAAGAGGTAGAAGAGAGAACAGAGACCTAACACTAAAATAAAATGAAGTGCTAGAAAACAGAAGCAAAAAAAAAAAAAATCCAAGCTCAAATTGTGAATTGTGCAACAAAGTGTTACACGCAATAAAATGTGGACATAGTTCTTTCTCCCCACATCTGGAGATAGTTTAGTATACCGATTTCCAGAAACCAAGCAATTGTCCAGTCTGACTAGCCCCTTTCATTCACAAATAAACAATTAATGGAATGGGCAACTAATTTTCCAAGTGTTCATATTCATTAGGCTGTTTCCTGAAATTAAGTATCTGCCTTGTGATATAATACTGTATACATTAGTCTCCTACTCCCCCCCTCCTTCCCAACACCTTTCTCATATCAAACTTAGACTGTACTTCTATTTTCCTTCTTTATAATGTACTAGGATTTTAAAATCAAATTCCCTCACCTATTTTGATATGAAATACCAAATATTAAAATATGACAAGATCCCCTCACCAATTCTTAGCAAGAACTTTTATTCTTGTAGCCCCATTAATGCAATAAATATTTATCAAACACCTACTATGTGGAAGTAGAATTCTAAATCCTGATGTGGTAAGAATAAATATGCCCTCAAGGAATTTACAACCAAGTAGGGAGATAAACCTGACCACAAATAACTATACTATAAAGTGGAATGTGATCAATGTGACAACAGAGGCATAAACAAAATGCTTTAAGGTTCAGAGGAGAGAGACTTCGTTTGAGGTAATGAGAAAAGGCTTAGTGAAGGAAGTGGTTTGGAAGATGGATAGGCTTTCAAGAGGCACTGACTCAAAGGTCTTCAAGGTCAGAGGCCATACCTTGATTTACTTGGCACCACCCCAAAACTTCCCACACACCTTTCACCTGGACTGTCAGCACTTATGCAAAAGCAATTTAACAGAATTCAATAAGATGGGGAAAGAGGGTCATCCAAGAAGATGGACATGTACCACCAGTGGTATAGAGGTAAGGCAGCGCAGGGTTTATTCCAAGAACATGAGAGTTATAGGGAAAGAGGACACCCAGACCATAATGTTAGAAAGTATCAGGGCTCAGAAAATAATATTCAAAAATATGTTGCTTTGGACTTCAAACTGAGAGGATCTAGGGGGCAGCAGATGCGGGAAAGGACTTTCTCTGCAATTCTTCCATCCACCTAAAGGCTGTATTCTCCTGAAGATCAACTCCACAGGAAAGAAGACTAGAGTTAACACCACACTTACAGCCCAAAAGAACTTTGTCCCAGATTACTGTTTATTCTTTGGACTCATTCATCACCCATTACATCTCTCTCTCTCTCTCTGTCTCTCTCTCTCTCTCTCTCTCTCTCTCTCTCACACACACACACACACACACACACACACACAGACACTTTTTCTCCCTTCCTTCCTACCTTCTTTCCTTTCTTTCCTCCTTCCTTCTGTTCTTCCATACTGGGGATTGAACCGAGGGATTACACCCTCAGCCCTATTTTATTTTTTATTTTGAGACAGGGTCTTGCTAAGTTACCCAGGCAGGCCTCCAACCTGGGATCCTCCTGCCTCAACCTCCCAAGTCATGCATATATTATTTTTCTACATGTTCCTACAATTTCCATTTCTCTCTTCACTATGAAGAGGGTAGACAAAAACTTCTCATTATTTTATTGGTGTCCACTTTCCTGTGATGCTCTTATGCATGTAATAAACTTGTATGGTTTTTCTCCTGTTAATGTCTACTGTCAGTTTATTCCAGCAGACTCAATTATCAAACCACCAGAGGAAAAAGAAAAGGTTCTTTCACCCCTACTAAAGGTCATCTGAAAAACAAATTAAACCAAAATATAAGATAGCTAGTAAGTTTTATTTTAAATTTGCGAACCACAGGGAACATTGAAAATATCCAAGCATATGACTACCATACCCAGTTTGGGTATGAATATATTCAATGTACCTTTCTAGTTTTAAAATGTGGAGCACACATGGAAGAAAAAAAATGTATTGTATAAAGAAATAATTAGAAACCTGCAACTCCTGACCACTAAGCTGACATTGTGCCTTTAATATTAAATAATTTCTACTAGATGCTTGGCAACTCAGAAAATTGGTGAACTAACAAATTCTAAGTTTAAAAAAACAAAATCAAAGAAAAGTAGGCCCCCAGCTGCCATGTTATTCAAAGTTAGTACTCAAAATCAGTTCTGATGGCAGGTATGCAACATCCTACAACTCACTACCACTCAGGTCTTTAGAGTAGGTACTTAGAACAAACACAACTCTGAGAGCTCTCTGTTAAAGGAGATGGGCTATTATCTTCATTTTTCATTACTTGGATTGTTTTAGAAGTACCCCTTGCTAATTTTCATATAAATTACAGTGGGTAAATGTAAGGAGGAAGATCTTAGACCTCTTACTGTAGTTTGGGTTCCCTTACATCCCTGGATATACAACCATAAATTCAACTTTAAGTCAGTAGACTGTGACGATTCCCAGGAATTTCTCAGAAGGAATGGTGACAAGCATATTTGTCATCAGGACATGTCATATAGCAGTGCAAACTTTTATGAGTTGTCTCAGATTCCAGGCATTTAAACTAACTGTCTGGATAACATCACATGACATTTGGCTTAAAAAAATATAAGTCATAAAAGGGAGAAGGGTAATATGTATTATCATATGGAAAATAATAAAATAATCCTCCAAAAAAGAAAAGGAAAAGGACTTCAGTCTTTTGGTTCCTGTGTTCCTAGAGCCAAACCTAATGAAACAAGGTTCAAAATCAAATTATAGCATGTCCTGTAAAGTACCATAAATTTATGCTGGGGATTGAAAGCCAAGAGTTAAATTTGGTTGTCACAACCTTCAAGGAAAAATACATTGGCGGAGTGGGAAGAGGGCGGATCCTGTGTTCAATGAATGGACTCCTATTTAGAGAAACAGTTTGTCACTGGCCAAAATTTGGAAATCTTTTTCCAATATTAATGCTGTCAACTCTTATTAAAAACAATAATGTTACTGGGAGTGGTGGTCCTTGCCTGTAATCCCAGTACTTGGGAGGCTGAGACATAAGGATGGCAAATTCGAGACCAGCCTCAGCAATTTAGGGAGGCCCTGCTTCAAAATAAAAAAAAAATAGGGCTGGGGGTATAGCTCAGAGGTAGAATGCCCCTGGGTTCAATCCCTAATACTACAAAAGAAACAAGCAAGCAAACAAACAAACAAACAATGGTGTCTTGCTCACCTCAGACTTCTGATCACTAGCATAGAACCCAGCACAGAATAAGCAATCATGACAGGGATGCTTCAGAACCAAATCCAGTTCACAGTATTGCTTTTATTTTTAAACACCAACAAAGCCATTTGGAAAACAACTTTTTTCCCCTAAAAGAAGAATCCAAGGAGCTCTACATAATCAATGTAAATGGCTTTACTATCATGTTAAAATATACCTTTTCTCTAAATAAAAAGTAAGCAAGATTAAAGTTCCAGGTACCACTTAAAAATGAGGTATCTAGGGTATTAGCCCTCTTTAATTGTAATCTGGTGGGTTTTTTTTTAAATGTTAAATTTAGGGAGTTAGAAATGCCACACAATGGGCTCAGGGTGTAGCTCAGTGGAAAAGTGTTTGCCTAGCATGTGGGAGGCCCTGTGTTCTCCTAAGTACCACCAAAAAAAAAAAAAAAAGAAGAAAGAAAGAAAGAAAAAGGAAGGAAGGAAGGAAGGAAGGAAGGAAGGAAGGAAAGAAGGAAGAAAACCCACAAGCCAGTTACTTTCACACACACACACACACACACTCTGTAAACACACCAGTATGCCCCTAGCCAGGTGACATTTACTGCTAAGAAGAGTGCTTGCAAAAGTGAGGCTACAACATGATAAACCCATTATTACTGCCACTATTAGTGAAGGCTAAGAGACTAATAGTAATATAGTAGGCAAGTTACCAACTCTGTCTCACATATTCCTAAATTTCATAATCTTACAATAATCATTTCTCAAGCTTTTGCTGTATGCCAGGCACTAGGCTACATATTTCACACCCATGTTGATGGGGTTCAGGACATGCTGCCCCAAAATATGCCACCTTGGCATACTGAATATGTTAAACTGAAGGAATTTGAGAAATGGCAGGTTTCAGAACTCCTTCCTCCCTAGAAGCAGGTCATAAGACCTTGATGTGAGAGGTGTCCTCCCTTACACAGAGGAAAGGAGCATGCTTAGCTCTACAGATATCTGGAGGTGCGTCCAGAGGCATCTCAAGTGCAGGACTTGATGTTTCTTCTAGTTCACTACCCTTAAACGTACTCCTTGTCCTATCACATTCTGGGGGGACTCTCCATTCTTCATCAAACCTAGCATAAAAACATTCGGGTTTCACTCTTCTTTCAGGTCTTCATTTCCTTATGAAAGCTCCTCTGTCACATAAAACTTATGTTACATATATTTGTATGATTTTCTCTTGTTCATTTGTCTTTTGTTAGAGGGACCTCAGTTAAGAATTTAGAAGAAGAGAAGAAGGAAACTATTTTTCCTCCCCTACAATGTAAATACTTTAAACACATGAATTAATTTAATTTTCATGACAACTAAGCAAGGTATCTTGGGACTATTATTATCTCCATTTTACAGATAAGGAAGCTAAGAGTCAAAGAGATTAAGGGACTGACCAAAGCCTCAGAGCGGGTTAATGGAAAAACTGGAATTTGAAACTAAATCTGATAGTTCAATGGTCCGACTGCTTTACATCAATTCTGTTACATCAGGTTGCCAAATCTGGCAACCATGACTAGTTACTAATGTTCTATAACCATACTGAGAAAGTCCTCCTGGTTTATATGGAATTATATTAGGTGACACTTCTTAGCATTTCATAATATGTTCTTTCCCCCTGACTTAAACCATTCCTTCTTACTTACCACTTGTGTAAGTATTATTACATCTTTGAGAAAACATAAAAAACACTCGCCACTGATAAGAATCCACTTTGTGAATTACGGCACATAATTTGTAAAAGGTTTAAATCACAGGATGGGCAAATCTGTATTCCTAATTTGGACAACCATATAGTGCATTTGAGAGCATGGAATTGATACAGGGTCATGAGGATCATTAATAAATGTAAATTTTAGTATGCCTTTAAGTCTACTTTATGCTCGATATGCAATCAGAATGAGGTACTTATTCTGTAAACAAAGAAAAGGGAGAAGAAGGTGTTTTGAGGATTAAGAGTTGCCTGCTTTTGAACTAAAACTGATGCGATATAACTTCTTAGCAAGATATAAACTGAAAGCTAATCGTTTTGCTTAAAAAATGCAACTGATAACATCATCCTATGACAAACTATATTATGCTTGAGAAAGAATGTATCACCCAAAGAAAGCAAAGCAGAAAAATACAAAAAGGATTATGAAAACAGTCCTAATTCTAGATGAAAGTAGAGTTCAGCCAGGCCACACTCTCGTCCCACAAAGCCCTAGGGAGCCAGCCCTGCCATGCTTCAACATAGGAGTCTCTGCATACAAGGCAACTGAATATGGCCTTTGTGGCAGGCATAAAGATGACTAAAATCTTTCAGCCTTAATGAAGAGTCAGGGGCTAGGTTTCACTAGTGGTTTTCTGAAACAGCAGTTCTCAGCATCCAGTTTTATTCTATTTTATTACTTAAACATGTATGTAATACTTGATATATTTTAGGCACTGTTCTAATCACTATAAATTCATTCAACCTTCACTGTTAGGAAGATATAGGTGTTACTATTCCCATTTCACAGATGAGAAATGTGGGTATATTATAGGTACCTCAGTGACCTGTCCAGTCTCATATAGGTAGGACAAATGGTAGAAACAAGAACCAAACCTAGGCCACCTGGTTTCATAGATCACATTCTTTGTCACTGTGTCCTGCTGCCTTTTCCCGGAGATACTAGCAAAGTCATGCCTGGACAAATCTCTAAAATGAAGTCTCATTTTACAGTAACCAAAAGTAACTTTCAGAGCTACCTACTTGGAGATAGGTACCATTATAGACAGGCTGTAAGAGCGCCATCTATAATCCTCAATCCCACTCCCAGTGGAATTCTAGCCACACTCCCAGAGAGACCAGTGTTTTGAGGGCCCAAATTCTGACCCTGCCCTGTCATGAAACCCCTGCTGTGGATGGGGCCACAGGGAGCTGAGTCTCTGCTGGTTGGCCACACTGTCTCTGTGATTTAAACCAGACCATCTGGCTGCCTTATTCTTTCATTTGGGATATGCCTAAATATGCTCAGGTTGCATTTAACAACATTGCTTCTCTCTAGTCAAAATTTCAGCTCTCGAGCTATTCTACACAGATTTTAGTTCATTCTGTAATAACACAGAGAAACCTATATACCTATGCTTGTAGTCGTGTGTGTGTGTGTGTGTGTGTGTGTGTGTGTGTGTGTTACTAGAGGTACTCTACCTCTGAGCTCCATCCCCAACCCTATTTTATTTTTTTATTTTGAAACAGGGTCTTGCTAAGTTGCTGAGGGTCTTGCTAAATTGCTGAGGCTGTCCTTGAACCTGCAATCCTCCTGTCTTAGCCTCCCAAGTACTGCGATTACAGGCATATGCCACCTGTACTCTGCTTTATTTAAGACCCTTTTCATTACCAAAATAAAATATGTTCATCAGGAGGAACCAGGAGAAGGAAGGTCATGTGCAGCATGGTAGTGCTTTTGAGACACAACATGGGATAATATTCAGGGTTCTCTTTCCTAACTAAAGACCATCAGTAGAAAGGCCCAAAAATTTCAGTCTCAAAAAGATGAATAGAGCCAGGGGTGGTGGCACACGCTTGCAATACTAGTACTCGGGAGATGGAGACAGGAGGATTGCAGGTTTGAAGCTAGCCTCAGCAACTTAATGAGATCCTATTTCAAAATGAAATAGGTCAGGGGTGTAGCTCAGAGATAGAATGCCCAGTACCACGAAGAAAAAAAAAGGAGGAGTAGAATTTCACATTACAGTACTTAATAAAACCTGGGACTAGAAAACCTACAAGTTAGAAAAACTACAAATCGATGATTAGCTTAATACAAGGAGTAAGAACATGAGGTCAAGAAAGGACATATATTCATCCTTTCATTAGAATTGATTGCCCTATTACTTGAGTTATGCACTCTCAGAAAACCAATGAACTGGGCTGGTGCTTTCAGAAGCTCTAACACCATGCTTTGTCAACAGCTACTCAACAACTGAGTGGTCTCATGCAGGTGGAAAATAATAGTTGCAGGTTCAAGTGATCCTGAAGCTCTAAAGAAAGACACTCTCCAAACTCAACTGACTGTCAAGAAAGAAGAAATGAGATTGGTTCATCACAAAAAAACATTAATCTATTTGACATGATAGCAACATTAGTTAAGTCATCAAATTTCCTTTTTTGCCATAAATGAAGCAATTAATATATATATATATATATTGGTGGTACTGGGGATTGAATCCAGGGGCATTCTATCTCTAAGCTACACCCTCAGCCCTATTTTATTTTTTTATTTTGGCCAGGGTCTCACTAAGTTTCTGGGGGCCTGGCTAAGTTGCTGAGGCTGGCTGTGAACCTGTGATACTCCTGTCTCAGCCTCCCAAGTACTAGGATCATAGGCGTGTGCCACCACACCTGGCTTCAAAATATTTTTAATTAAACATCTACCATATATTGAGTGCAAAGATCACTGTAACAAGGAATCTTGTTATTAAAGAACGCTCAATAAACTGGGGGCTCAGAATGAGAGAAGAGAATAATTCAAATGAATCACACAAATTCCAAAGGAGAGGTGGTTTTGGGTCAGAAGTAACCAGGAGAAATATGAAACAAAACTTCCAAGTTAAAATATTCACAGAAAAATAAATATGTATACCATCAATGTTTTTACCAAGAATATGAAAAAGGAGAAAATTCAAGCCCAACATAATGCTTTAGGGGAAAGCAAGAATAGTTTTCTTTTAAAAAAGGAGGGGGGAAATAAAACCTCTGGCATACCAGGCTCCCTGTGATTGCAGAGTGAAAAGTGTACCATAAAATTCAAGTCCCTAAGTGCCAGAGGAAAAGAAACTTTCCCCAAATAACAAAATAAAAATAAACCTTCAGTTAAAATAATATATTACACACTGATGTAAACTGAAATGCTCTTGTCCATGGGTTGAGCTTATGAAACCCTTAAACACGAGCATGTAACACTAACAAACTATTTGACATTATTATTTGGGTTCAAAGGCTCCCTTTCTCTAAATGTTTATAGCACCATACCAGTTATTTCAACTGAGCTGACACAATGAATTTCAAATGATCTAATACTTTTGACTTACCAGAGGATTAGCACATGATTACCCCGAGTAAAAGGATTATTATTACTGCAGCTCTAAGATATTAACACTTTCTGTAACACGCTCTAAGGATACTGTATAGATCAGTAAAAAAAAATGTGACAAAATAAATGGAGGGAAAGGGGATTTTTAAAAAGAAAGGTGGTGTGATAGTTAATCTAAGTTGTCAACTTGACCTGATCATGACACACCCAAGATTATGTGATTTTGGGTGTGTAACAGCAGATTAAAGAGAAAGCCCTGCCCTGAATGTAGGCAGCAGAATTCTGATAGGTGCGGACTTAGATAAAAAGGGAGAAGCGACTCGTGTGCGCGACTCGTTCCGAGGAAAGCAGATCTGC
>PVJS01024984.1:7328-28327 GCA_004027185.1 Glis glis
TCACTAAGTAGCTGAGGCTGGCCACGAACCTGTGATCCTCCTGTCTCAGCCTCCCAAGTACTGGGATTACAAGCGTGCACCAACACGCCCGGCTGAGACCCTGTTTCAAAATAAAAAATAAAATATGACTGTGACTGGGGATGTAGTTCAGAGGTAGAAAGCCCCTGGGTTCAATCCCCAGCAGAAAGAAAAGGTGGGGGGGGGGGAGAGAGAGAGTCAAAAAAGTAAGGCTGAGTTAAAAAGTAAATGATGATGCAAGCTCTAATTAGGCATGGTTATTCATCTTCCCAGATAAATTAGATTCAAAAGAACAATCTAAAACACTCATCAAGTCTTGTTTCCTCTCTCAGGAAGGATGCTGTCTTGTTAACTGATGCTTTTGACTTCACTGATCAGTGTTTAAATTCCGCACTTGGCTGTTATGATGGAAATGTCTACGAACGTCTGTTCCAGTGGGCTCAGGAGTCACCAACCAATACCCAGGTAGTTGAGTGGAACACATTATAAATTATGTAACAGAGCAGAGAACAAGCAGTAAATACACCTCTGTGTTTCTCCATTTTAATTGATTCCCATTAGGCTGGAAATCGCTTGGCATAGCAGATTTGTTTATTTTTAGAGAGCTGGGCATGGTGGCGCACCCTTTTAATCCCAGTACTTGGGAGGCTGAGACAGGAGGATCGCAGGTTCATGGCCAGCCTCAGCAACTTGTGAGGCCCTCTGCAACTTAATGAGACCCTGTTTCAAAATAAAGACTATAACAGGGCTGGGGATATTGCTTGGAGGTAGAATGCCCCTGGGTTCCATTCCCAGTATTACAAAAATAAAATAAAATAAAATAAAATAAAATAAAATAAAATAAAATAAAATATTTTTAGAGAATACCTAAAAGAAACCAGGAGTGGGGGTGTGGCCCGGCAAGAACTGTAATCAGCAAAATGTTCTACTCAGAATTAGTCAAGGGTGTTAAGGGGGAAGACCCAAGCTCTACATCATGGCTTTATGTACCAAGGGCATAAACACCAAGTAACAAACTGGCTTTTTTTGGGGGGGGATGGGGGCACTAGGGATTGAACATAGGGACATTCTACCTCTAAGGTACATACCCAGCCCTATTTTATTTTGATGAAAAGTCTCACTATTTGTTGAGACTGTCCTTGAACCTGTGATCCTCTCAAGTACTGGGATTATAAGCGTGCACCACCACGCCTGGCTCAAACTGGCTTTTAAGTAACAAAAATAAGATAAATCACAGGAGTGATTTAACCATCTTATTTTCAGTCTCTTAACTCTCAGTTTTCTGTAAATAAAAGTGGGCATTCGGAGGTGAAAGGAAGCTTGAGGGGTGTCTCGCTCAAACCTGACTGCTGGAGCTGCCTCTCCTCTCAGCACACAATCTCAAGAGCAAAGAACGCTGCTGTGCTGCTATGGTAGCCAGGAGAGCCACGTAAATGACAATACCCGTTATCCTGGGAGAGAATTCCAGAACTCTATGTCATTAACATTGAGGACTCATAAAATCCCAAATATTTAGGGCCAGGGTCCCAGACTCTACCCAGTTTCATTATGATAAGTTGTGAATGTCACTAACTGAAGTGAAGAAATGAGTCCTGTATTTAGAATGTGGAGAACCAATTTTTTTTTTTTTGTACTGGGGATTGAACCCAGAGGCATTCTACCTCCAAGTTACATCCCCAGCCCAATTTTATTTCTTATTCGGAAACGGTCTCACTAGGTTGCCAAGAGCCTCGCCAAGTTGTCGAGGCTGTGCCCCATGTGTGTGCCACCACACCTGGCTTTTGCATTATTAATCTTTACATACCCAGCATCTCTCTCTCTCTCTCTCTCTCTCTCTCTCTCTGCCACACACACACACACACACACACACACACACACACCTATAGAATCCTTATTTTGCTCATCTGTGTCAAATCTGCTATTAAATATTGGTTCCCAGCCAGGCATGGTGGTGCATGCTTGTAATCCCAGTACTTAGGAGGCTGAGACAGGAGGATCATAGGTTGGAGAATAGCCTCAGCAAGTAGTGAGACTCTCATCAACCTAGCAAGACCATTTCAAAATAAAAACAAAACAGGGCTTGGGATGTAGCTTGGTGGTAGAATGCCCCTGGGTTCAATTCCAAGTACCAAAAAAAAAAAAAAAGATTTATAATGAAAGCAAGTGGATAGCACACACCTATAATCCCAGCTACTCAGGAGGCCAAAGCAAGAGGATCGCAAGTTCAAAGCCAGCCTGGGCAACTAAGCGAGACCCTTAGGTTGGGAATGTAGCTCGGTGGTAGAGCACCTCTGGGTTCCATCCCTAGTACCAAAAAAGAAAATATTTATAATGCAATGTGTTCAGATGGTGAGACTTGCTTTTCTACCCCTGCATCCAATTTCAGAAAAAGGTGTCTTAACAGCTCAGCAAAGTGGCAGCTCTCAGGCTTTCAGTCACACCTGGCAGTGTTAGACTTGCTCTTAACAATTTGTTTCCTGTCATACCTCATAGCTAAGTTAACATGATTATCTAAAGTCATAATACAACTGGTTACCCCTAGGATGATTGTCAGATAGAACGCAAATCCATTTTGGTCAATCCCAGTCCCCAGGAAGACATCCTTTTTGATCAACAAGAAAATGTAAATTGGGCATGATGGCACCCGCCTGTAATCCCAGTACCTGGAAGGCTGAGACAGGAGGATAGCAGGTTTGAGGCCAGCCTCAGCAACTTAGCAAGACCCTGTTTCAAAATAAAAAACAAAGCAGGGTGTAGTGGTGCACTCTTGTAATCCCAGTACTTGGGACGCTGAGACAGGAGGATCTCAGGTTCGTGGCTAGCCTCGGCAACTAAGGCCCTCTGCAACTTAGTGAGACCCTGTTTCAAAATAAATAAGAAATCGGGATAGGGGTGTAGCTTGGAGGTAGAAGGCCCCTGGGTTCAATCCCCAGTACCACACACAAAAAAAGAAACTAACAAAATAAAAAACAAAAAGGGCTGGGGGTATAGTTCAGAGGTAGAATGCCCCTGGGTTCAATCCCCAGTACAAAACAAACAAGGGAATGTAAACAACTTACTACCTAGTACAGTTAGCCTACTTCTAGTGTGTTACTTTTTCTGATGATTAGATCCCTCTCCTTTTAAATGTTTAACTCTTGGCATAAAGACACAGCAGTCTTCCTAGTCCAGCCTGGTTCCTATGGCCTAAAGACACAAATATGCCCTGTGGTGCTCCAGAGAAGCACCACCCAGCTGTACATCCGTCAGGAAATGCTGATGCCTAGAGCTCAGACCTGTTTTACTGACAACACAGGAAACACTCTAGTTCTCTAGATTGCTGTGGTCACTAGAGAAAGTAGGGGGCTTGCTTGTTTTTCATCTTTATTGTTAGAGACTTTAATCTGGATACCATATGAAAGCAGGCCTAAATGAGGCATAACTGATCCACAGCGTCAGCAGATTTGGTAAAATGCTGATGTACTTCATCCCATTCACTTTACCTCCTTCAACTTGACTGTGAACAAGGATAGGGTCTTCGCCTTCCTAACTCCAGAATCTATCACGGAGAAGACACTCCATGTTTACAGAGTAAACAAACATAGTTTAGTGACCTACATAGACAAAGGAACCCACAGTAAACAAACGCAGCAGACTCTCATCATCCTACCTTACTTGACATTGCTAAAAAGGAGACAGCAATGTGGCTTTCGTGCATGGCAATTCAGGAATGTGAGGTTACAAATGACCTTGTTTCCAGTTATTCAAAATGACACTTGGTTGACTGCTAAGATATAGCCACATGATCTTACATTTCTGGCTCCTTTAGAGACTACCAAAATGTTTCAAGTGTATTTTTCTAACCTACTTTAGATAATTTTGAAGCTGCAATAAAGAGACATTTTTCCACATTTGCACATAGTAAAAGATATATTACAGGTATTTTAAATAAATTAAAATAGCAGCTTGGTTGAAATATGCCCTGTAGGCACAAGAGACAAACAGGAATATATTTTACTGATGTTTTTCTACCAAAAGTAAAGTTCTATGCTAAGTTAAATGTCTTAGAATCATAGGAGAGTCTCCCTTTCGTCAGGGACAGGTTGTGTTAAGGTTTTTTGCTCTGTTTACTCTAGCCACAATATTTGCTTTTTGGTTTTCTTCCTGATCTGAATGCTATTAACCCAGCTTCTCCAAAGAAAACTGCAAAAGACATTTCTCCTCCCTGCAATAGAGAAACTATTATCTAAGTGATTCACTATAGATAAAAAAAAAAGTGAAGGAACCCCAGGGGATAATTTCAAGTAAAAAATCCCATTTCCCCCAATTGTTCCATTGTAAAAATCTGCCCAAGTAGTAGTTAAGTGTATTAAATGCATCTACTGATTTCATTCATTCAGTCAGTCATCCAACCAATATTAATTGAACCCATGCTATGGTGCTAGAAACTGTTCTAGGTATTAAAAATACAGTGGAGAACAAGAGTTGTAGACCCTGCATTCAGAGAGCCTACAGTATTAGTATAGACAGGCAAAAAAGGTAAATAAACAAGTATTATAAGAGATGAGGCAAGCCAGGAGTGGTGGCACATGCCTGTAATCCCAGTGCTTGGGAGGCTGAGACAGGAGGATCACAGGTTCAAGACTAGCCTAAGCAACATAGTGAGACCCTTGATAACTTAGCAAGACCCTATTTCAAAATAAAGAAAATTTTAAAAAAGAGCTGGGAGTATAGCTCAGAGGTAATGTCCTCAGTTCAATCCCCAGTATAATAACAATAATAATAATAACAGATGCGACTGGTGCTGTGAAGGAAAGAATACAGACATTGCATTAGAGAATGATGGAGAAAACCTATTTCATAAAGAATATCGCTTACCTGATTCTGCTTTCTGGTTCCTTGTCTTGTGATTCATGCTCAATTGCAAAGAGCCTCAAAGTCAAGTCTTCTATTTGTATTAAATTCCAAAAGCAAAGATAACCTTTTTTTTTTAATTGGCCACCTGCATCCACAATTTAAAATCTGCATGAGAAAGGAATAATGCCCTTTGGAAAAATGCTTCTCCATATGTTCACACCAAATGAGTTTAAAAAATAATTTGAAAAATGATGAATCTTATGTAATGTTATTTTTTTGAAGCTAAACATTTTAATTTGAAAGTAAAAGTCATTAATCCTGGCAGAAACACTGTCTTAATAATGCACTTCTTTCTTAAAAACAGGAGAACCCTGCCTATGAGAAATATATCCGACCACTAATACAAAGTCAGAGATCCAAGCTATGAAATAAACAGCAGTATTCAAGGAGCAAGCAGCACCACGATGGTTCTATGGAATAGATATATATATTAACTTAAAACTATATATGTATTTTAGTCATCTTTTAGACATAGTCCAAAGTAATATCTGTGAAATATTATCTGTGAATTACTTCAAAATAATCCATAAAAGAAAAAATGGGAATAAAGAGTTTGGTTGGTCCATAGGTAGGTCCATGAGTATTCATTACACTATTCTTTCTACTGTTGTATATGTTTGAAATTTTTTTTTCAGTACTGGGGATTGAACCCGGAGGCATTCTACCTCTGAGCTACATCCCCAGTCCTATTTTTTATTCTTTATTTTGAAACAGGATCTCACTAAGTTGCAGAGGGCCTCACTAAGTAGCTGAGGCTGGCCGCGAACCTGCGATTCTCCTGTCTCAGCCTCCGAAGTACTGGGATTACAAGCGTGCGCCACCACGCCCGGCTTGTTTGAAATTTCTCACAATAAAAAGTACTACTCTCTATTTGCAGCATCTATTTAATTAAATACTAGAACTTTGCTTTAGATATAGCAAAGCCAATAAACATATTATTTATCACTTGTATATCTCCCCCACCCCCTACACTGGGGATCAAACTCAAAGCCTCAAGAATGTTACTCAAGAGCTAGGCGTGGTGGCACATGCCTGCAACCTAGTACTTGGGAGGCTGAGACAGGAGGATTGCAGGTTCAAGGACAGCCTCAGCAAGTAGTGAGATTCATCAACCTAGTGAGACCCTGTTTGAAAATAAAAATAAAATAGGGCATAGGACTGGGGGTATAGCTCGGAGGTAGAATGCTCCTGGATTCAATACCCAGTACCACAAAAAAAAAAAAAAAAAAATCCTAAGCAAGTATTCCATCAATGAGCTACACCCCCTGCTCACTTCTCTTCAGCATTTATCCTCAGGTTTAAAAGGCCACACATATACTTGCATATACATGTATACTATTTTCCCAAAGTGCCTATACTTAGTATAATCTAAAATATAGAGTCCTAAAAATGCAACTAAATATCAATTTTTAAAAAATCAACTCTTGTACCAGGTGTGGTGGCACAGGCTTGTAATCCTAATACTTGGGAGGCTGAGACAGGAGGATCACAGGTACACGGCCAGCCTCAACAACTTGTGAGGCCCTCTGCAACTTAGTGAGACCCTGTTTCAAAATAAAGAATAAAAAATAGGGCTGGGGGTAGAACTCAGAGGCAGAATGCTCCTGGGTTCAATCCCCAGTACCGCAAAAAAAAAAAAAAAAAAAAAATCAACTCTTCTGGGCTGGGAATGCAGTCCAGTGGTAGAGCATTTGCCTTAGCAAGCATTAGCCCATGGGTTCAATCCCCAGTACAAAAAAAAAAAAAGAAAGAAAACTCTTCCACAGTGAAAATGACTTAAAATTTCATAGAAACAGACATAATTTTCTCAAATTATACCCAAATATAATCAAGGCACCTTTTTCATATCATTTCCAATTATCCAACTAGACAAAAAACACAAAATCAGCCAGGCGGGGTGGCACACACCTGTAATCCCAGTACTCACAAGCCTGAGACAGGAGGATCGCAGGTTTGAGGACAGCCTCAGCAATGTAGCAAGACTCTCAGTAGCCTAGCCAGACCCTGTTTCAAAGCAAAAAATTTAAAAAAAGGGCTAGGGGTGTAGCTCAGAGGTACAATGCCCCTGAGTTCAATCCCCGGTACCACAAAAAGCAAAAAGAAAAAAAAAAACACTCAAAATCAAATGCCACTTGCCAAATTAAGTTGCCAAAATATCTCAGCTGGCTACTTTTTCTAATTTACTCATATAAACAATCAATCATTTAGTTGTTAATAATTAGTAAGTCTGAGAAAATTTACCCAAAGCAAATTTATAAACTGGACAAGGAAGAAAACTCCTATGTTTTAACCTTCACAAGCTTTGGAACAACTAGTATTATTCCTATTCCCATGACTGTTTTTAACCCAATTCATTTACTTCATACGGATTTCTTTTTTTTTTGCAGTACCAGGGATTGAACTCAGGGATGTTCTACCTCCGAGCTACACCCCCAGCCCTATTTTTTTTATACTTTATTTTGAAACCAGGTCTCACAAAGTTGCAGAGGGCCTCACTAAGTAGCTGAGGCTGGCCGCGAACCCGGATCTTCCAGTCTCTGCCTCCCAAGTACTGGGATTACAAGCATGCGCCACCATGCCAGGTTTATACTGATTTCAACTAGCTCAACACCCACCTGGTTAGAGATTTGGGGGGTAACCATCAATTTGACATAGGAGCCAATTTTCTTCCTTCCTTTCTTCCTTCCTTCCTTCCTTCCTTCCTTCCTTCCCTCCCTCCCTCCCTCCTTCCCTCCATTTCTGTACTGGGGATTTGAACCCAGGGGCATTCTACCTCTGAGCTACACCCCCAGCCCTATTTTATTTTTTATTTTGAAACAGGGTCTCACTAAGTTGTGGAGGGCCTCACTAAGTTGCTGAGGCTGGCCACGAATCTGCAATCCTCCTGTGTCAGCCTCCCAAGTACTGAGATTACAAGTGTGTGCCACCACACCCGGCTTGCCAATTTTCTAGTTCAAGGACAGTCTCAGCAAGTAGTGAGACTCTCATCAACCTCACTAGAGACACTGTTTCAAAATAAAAATAAAAAATAGGACTGGGGGTGTAACTCGGAGGTAGAATGCCCCTGGGTTCAATCCCCAGTGCCCCCCAAAAAACCCTAAAATAGTAATCCTGTACTAGTATACTGATTTACAGAAACCACAGCAACCTGTCAACATTAAGGAATCTTAGACTGAAGACGGTGAAAATGGGTAATTACAGGTTTCTGCGTAATTACAGGTTTCTGGGTAATTTGTCAAATCCTAAATTTTCAGGGATATATGGACAGAAGTGGATAAAGAAAAAAGAATCTCAGATTACTCTTCAGAGAGGAAAAGAGTGACTTGCCTGTCCCAGGGCACAGAATCTCAGAGCTTTACTCTTCCCTTAGAAAATAGGGAAGAAGTTACATGACTTCCTTTTATAAGGTGTTCTAGCAAACTATTAAGTTTCAATATAACTAACAATTATTCCTGTAACTTTTTTTTTTGGCTGGGAATAGAATCCCAAGGGCACTCTACCTCTGAGCTACATCCCCAGACCTATTTTTTATTCTTTACTTTGAAACAGGGTCTCACCTTATTGCGAAGGGCCTTACTAAGTAGCTGAGGCTGGCCACGAACCTGCAATCCTCCTGTCTCAGCCTTCCAAGTACTGAGATTACAAGTGTGCACCACCACACCCGGCCTGTGAGTAACTTTCAAAAATAGAATTACACAAAAACTACAGTGAAGTAAATGTTATATACATTTCCCCAACGGTTCCAGCTCCTTCACTTACAGCAGTTTATTTCTTCTCACAAATTAACTTTCATAATAACATACATTTGTGGGTCACCACAATGTATGAGAAAAAAAATACCTAGCATCATTTTGTCCCCATGCTTAGCACAAAGTTAAAATAATGAATCATATTCAGAGCTATGACAATTGAAGAAAAATCTGTAGTCTTTAACATAAGTCCTATTTGAACAAATTTGTCAAGCTGTATGTTCACCATTAAAATATGCACTCTTAGCTGGGTGTGATAGCACACACCTGTATTTCCAGTACTTGGGAGGCTGAGACAGGGGGATCTCAGGTTCAAGGCCAGCCTCAGAACTTAGTGAGATCCTGTTTCAAAATAAAAAATAAAAAAATAGGGCTGTTGGTATAGCTCAAAGGTAGCTCACCCCTGGGTTCAACCCCCAGTATCATACACACACACATACACACACAAAAAACTGGAGGTGTAGCTCAGTGGTGGAACGCCCCTGGGTTCAATCCCCAGTACCACACACACACACACAAACACGCAAAAAAAAACAACTGGGGGTGTAGCTTGGTGGTAGAACGCCCCTGGGTTCAATCCCCAGTACCACTAAAAACAAAAACAAAACAAAACAAAAAAACACTTTTTTAGACAAAATTCTATCCATCCCTACTTCAATGACACAATAGAGTTCTTATAAACTACAACTGAAGGTTCAATTGAGTCCTCTCAAATCGAATAGTGGGGCATAAACAATACATATCCATTAAGTAATAATAATGACCAATAAATACAAACCTAATTTTCATATTTCATTTTTTATTAGTTTTTTTTCTTTCTGGTAGACAGTATACTGCACCAGGCATAAGAAGTAAGATTTCTACCACAGGGACATTTTGTATTCAGAATCCAGTATAAATATTTCTAGTCAGACATTTCCATGGCTACAGATATTTGGTTGCTTGATTTATATGCATAGAAAGAAACAGTTGTCACAACTGTGAAGAGCAGTACTTAGTAAGTACCTTTAAATGATTGAACAGTTTTCTTTGATATTATAATACTGCTTGTTGGTTTGGAAATGAGGTCGCCCTACATGATATCTTGATTTTTCTAAAAGGCATCATTGAGCTCTCTTATTCTTTCACTCTTGTATTTTTAGCCTTCTAGTGAAGTTAGGGACCATTTTATCAGAAATTGTTTTAGCACTGTAATAAAAAAAAGCGCTGTTAAGGGTAGATTATATACCATAATGATTTTCAGACTTCTTTTTATAAAAAAGGTATCTGGAGACTCTGAACAGGCACATGCATACTCAGGGTAAAGGGAACAAACATGGAAGAGCCTGCTAAAGCACAAAACTTCCTTCTGGTCCTCAATGCCTTCAAATAAATATAAATACTTTTTTAAAAAGGAGGGGAAGCCCACACTGTGATTTAAAAAAAAAAAAACAGTCTCTTCCATTTTCTGGAGAGTCAGTTTCCAGGAACTTCTCCCAGGCTCTCAGTCATCTGTCTTCCGGGCCAGCCTACAGAAGGTCCAATTGTGCTCCACCGTGTTCTCATTGGCCCGCTCACTCATGTGATGCACTCGAGTGTTGCGGATCGTGAAACCTTGTTTTGTAATGTATTCCATGAGGTGGACCCGGAGAGAAACTTCCTGGTGATAATCACAGGGTCCAAAAGTAAAGGAAACCTGGCAGTCTCTGGTGTCCATCATGTGCTTATTCCACTTGGTAAAATAATTTGAGATGCCTTCTAGTAAAGAATGGACTTTGGTGGTGATGGTTAACTGGGTTATGATGACAGCCACTGGATTGGAGTACTTAGAAAGCTTCCGCGTACTAGACAGCTCCACAACCTCTTCAAAAGTATCCATAGGATACAAAGGCTTAGGATCATTGAGACACTGAATCAAGGGCTCGATTTGATAAAAATCTGCTTCCTTCCGAAGCAGATCAAATTCCTTAAAATCCAGGGGTAAAGTCAACTCTGAAGTTCTTAAGAAGTTGAGGACATATCGGAAAAGAGGTCCATCTCGATCAATGAAGTAATTGCCTTGAGGGTCTCGAGCTGTGGGGAAGTCCCCTCCAAACATAGCTCCAAGCATGGAATCTGGGTAACGTGTCAATGTGGTGAGAGAGGTTGTGTACAAGTGTCCACCGACATTTAATGTGACTGGGTCAGTCATCTGAAATTTGCAAAAAAAAAAATAATCAGTCACCTGAAATTTTAAAATCCTAACTTTGACAAATTAAGAAAAGTAATAGTAACAAGAAAAGTACAAGAATCCTTCAAGCTATGTTATATTTGGTGATTCTACAATACAGATGGCTTTATTTTCAGTGATAAACCCACCCAGATGAAGGGATCTAACATCTGCTTTCAATAGGAAAAAAGAATTTTTTTTTTATGAGGTACTGGGATTGAACCCAGGGGCATTCTACCTCTGAGCTATACCTCCAGCCCTATTTTTTATTCTTTATTTTGAAACAGAGTCTTTCTAAGTTACAGAGAGCCTCACTAAGTAGCTAAGGCTGGCTGCGAACCTGTGATCCTCCTGTCTCAGCCTCCCAAGTACTAGGATTACAAGCGTGCACCACCACGCCCAGCTTGTGAGATCCTGTTTCAAAAATAAAGAATAAGCCAGGCGTGGTGGCACATGCTTGTAATCCCAGTACTTGGGAGGCTGAGACAGGAGGATCGCAGGTTTGAAGTCAACCTCAGGAACTTACTGAGGCCCTCAGCAACTTAGCAAGACCCTGTTTCAAAATAAAAAGGGCTGGGGTGTAGCTCAGAGGTAGAATGCCCTTGGGTTCACTCCCCAGTACCAAATAAAATAAATAAAATAAAATTAAATTAAAATAAAATAGCCGGGCGTGGTGGTGCATGCTTGTAATCCCAGTACTTGGGAGGCGGAGACCGGAGGATCCGGGTTCTCGGCCACCCTCAGCTACTTAGTGAGGCCCTCCGCAACTTTGTGAGACCCGGTTTCAAATTAAAGTATAAAAAATAGGGCTGGGGGCGTAGCGCGGAGGTAGAATGCCCCTGGGTTCAATCCCTGGTACTGCAAAAAAACCCCGAAAAAAATAAAATAAAATAAAAAATTTGTAGACTTAATCTTTATTACTTTTTCATGGAAATAAAAGTTTCAAACACTAAGTTAAAATATACAGTTTAAGCCGGGTGTGGTGATGCACGCTTATAATCCCTAGCCACAAGAAGCCGTCCCACTCCAGTATCTCCTAGGCTCTTTCAGGGTCACCACTCCATGAATGAAGAGATTTTAGTGCAACATACAAAACATCATGGTATCTCTTAAATAAATGATTAAAAAAGTTACTTGGAGCCAGGCATGGTGGTGCATGCTTGTAATCCCAGTACTTGGGAGGCTGAGACTTGAGGCTTGAGGATCTGGGTTCGCGGCCAGCCTCAGCTACTTAGTGAGGCCCGCTGCAACTTAGTGAGACCCTGTTTCAAAATAAAGAACAAAAAAATAGGGCTGGGGGTGTAGTTCAGAGGTAGAATGCCCCTGGGTTCAATCCCCAGCACCACAAAAAATAAATAATAATAATAATATATATATATATATATATATATATATATATATATATAAAGTTACTTGGAGAGTCTACACTAAGTCTGTTTCCATTAAAACAACAAATAAAACAAAAATGTTCTCCAAGATACATTTAATCGTTAATTCAATTGCACAAATTCATAATTTTCATCCTTATAAGATATACCTAAGAATACATAAGTAGAAAAAAAGACAAAAATAATCTGACAGCCTTCAAAGTGCAGCTGCAAGAAACACTCACCATATAGCCCCAGTCTCCATTATCCATCTGCTCCAGCGCTGCGTCTTCAGGAACCCAGCTTCCAGGGAAACTCTGGAAAGAGAAAGATAGTACACGTAACTATGAAAATAGAGAAGAAAGGTTTCCCACCTAACAGAGCAGGCCAAATACCAGAAAAACTACTCATTTTTGTTTAACTAAAAGCTACTATGGACAAAGATCTGAGGAAGAAAGCATTTCCCTAGGGTGATCTATGTGCTCTGTTCTTACCTCTGGAGCCCTTCCAGAACAGAGAAAGAACTATCCTATACTTGGAGACAGAAGGAAGTGACTAAGTTAATAAACAAGTCATTCAAATTCTCTCCTCTCAGCTGGGTGTGGTGGCACATGCCTGTAATTCCAATACTTGGGAGGCTGTGACAGCAGGATCGCAAATTTGAGACAGCTTCAGCAATAGCGAGACCCTCAGCAACCTAGCAAAACCCTATTTCAAAATTAAAAAAATAAAAGCCAGGGGTGGTGATGCACACCTGTAATCCCAGTACTTAGGAGGCTGAGGTAGAATGATCACAGGCCAGTCTCAGCAACTTAGCAAGACCCTCAGTAACTTAACCAGACCCTTTCAAAATAAAAAATAAAATCAAATAGGGCTGGGGGATGTAGCTCAGAGGTAGAATGCCCCTGGGTTCAATCCCCAGTACCAAAAAAAAGTCCTTTTCATTAGCATTTCAGCCATATAAACTAAACATCTCAGTAAAAGCATTCAAAATAACAAATTTCCCAGGACACAAGAGAAATAAATCATAAAAGTATTTATTTTGTAATATAAAATCTAATTATACTTTTAATAATGAGGTATCTCTCTTCGTGCAAGAATCAAAACAAATAAAAAACTCAAATGACAAATTATTAGAGCACAATCTGGGGCAAAAAGATCCTTCCAGATCTGGTTGAGAGTCATCAGCCAGCACTCCTAGACAGCAGCCTTAGGACACTAATGATGCCAGTTTGGATTTGCTTTTATCTACAATTCAAGAGCACTTAAACAAACACTTTCCCAGCTACTGAAATGCCTTAGTCAGTTCCCTCTCACACACTTCATTCCTCACTCAACCTGTAAAGCAAACTGCAGAGCAAATTTCAAAAGCACTGGCAAGAGATGGTAAGGAACAGGGAATTCTAGGTACTCATCCAGGAAAAGCAGCAGCTTTTTTATGTGGCCTTTGAACAGATCCACTTTTCCCACTTTTAGTGGAATCTGACACACAGTTCCCAAAACAAGCCCTGGCTACAGAAGATCACAAAGGCTCTTTCTCAAAAGGTCACTCAGGCATGTAGAGAACATTTGCATAGCACAGCAGGGGCTGAAATCAGAGCCTGAAGCATCTATTTCTCTACCTTGCAAATTCTTCAAAGCAAACAAGCTAAATTGTGGACTGGATGGTGTGCAGTCAGTTTTTATTCTTTATACTCAGCAGTGGGATATAGATAGGCCTCCACATGCTACCAGGTAAGAAATGGACCAAATGTCAAATTCAGGGCTGTTGTGACAAACTTTTATTCCTCTGACTTGCTTCACAAACATCTAAAGTAAACAGAACCAAGAAATGAGCTTTATCAATTTTTCTTGCCAGCATCTGATTCAGTTACTGGTAACAACAAATCAGTAACCACACACTTGTAATCCCAGAACTTGGGAGGCTGAGACAGGAGGATAGCAGGTTCAAAGCCAGCCTGAGCAAATAGTGAAACTCACATTAACCTAGCGAGACCCTGTTTCAAAATAAAAATAAAAATTGGAGCCGGGCGTGGTGGCCCACGCTTGTAATCCCAGTACTTTGGGAGGCAGAGACCAGAGGATCTGGGTTCGTGGCCAGCCTCAGCTCTCTCGCTCTCTCTCCCTCTCTCTGTCTCTCTCTCTACTTAGTGAGGCCCTCCGCAACTTCGTGAGACCCGGTTTCAAAATAAAGTATAAAAAATAGGGCCGGGGGCGTAGCGCGGAGGTAGAACGCCCCTGCGTTCAATCCCTGGTACCGAAAAAAAAAAAATTGGGCTGGGGGTGTAGCTCAGAGGTAGAAAGCCCCTGGGTTCAATCCCTAATGCCAAAAAAAAAAAAAAAAAAAAAAGGCCGGTCATTCAAAAGTTAGAATAAGATGCTCATCTTTGGCATTCTCTGACACCCAAAGTATTCTTTCCTCATAGCCTCAATAATCTATCATTTAACCAACATTTATTTTAGGTCAACTATGGGGAGTGGGCAAAATAGATAGATAGAAATAGGAAAAGTGCAACCAATCCTTGCCCTCAGGAAGCTTTCAGACCACAAAGGAAGGCAACAAGCAACACAAGTGCTATATAACAGAGGGACTGGCAGAGCCTGCAGGAGGAAAAGACCAAACAGGGAAAATGAAGGAAGAGCTCACTCAAACAGTGAAACAAAATTCACACAACCTGAGAAGGGATTTTAGAATGAAGAAACAATTTAAATAGATGGGGATATGAAAGTCTTTTTCCCTCACAACATTGCCAATATGGCATGTCAAGCATGGATTTCTGTCCCCATTTCAGCGATGCAAAAATAGAGAAACAGGGAGAATTAAGTGACTTCCTCAGGCCCCAGAGATAGGAAGTAAATGAACAAGAACTTACCTTTTCTGATCTTTCCATAAGTACCCTCCTAGGGTAGAAACTGAAAGCACAGAATCCAAGGAAACAAGAATTTGAAAGGATTAACTTTAGACTCTCTACAACCACCTATTAACCCTATCCACTCAGTAGGGATTTATTTAAATTTTACAGCAACTCAGCCTAACTAAGCAGTCATAATAGGTCTGTAAAAATCTCCGTGAAGTTAAATAAAAGAGACAGAAACCTACTCACTAGTGTGAATAATGGCTGCCGTCCTCTGTCTTGAGTGACGGACATAAAGAACACCAAATTCAGGAATACCAAAATGGTTCAATGACAAATGGAAAACCAAAGACAAGAAAAAAAATAAGACATGATATTACAGCTGTTATGAAAGGTCTGTCCACTACTAATCCTTTTTTTTTACTTCTAAATCAAAATAAGGTAACTTCTTGAGCAGTCATAAGAGAGAAAATTAGATGATACCCTTCAATCTGTTCTACAGATTTTGGTACAAAGATGGAACTAAAACTTAATAATTCAGGAAATCCATTATGGGAATCTACATAAGCCCATGTTTCTTAAAAAGCATCCCAACACCTTCCGAACTTTGTGTATAACAATGACTAAACTGTCCAAAAATTCAAATTGTTCATTAAAGAACTCAAAGAAAAAAAATTTTTAGTCTTAATTTTATTTCTACTCTCTGCTTCTAAACATCCTCCATGGAAATGCTTAGATATAGGAAGAAACAACAAAAAGCCAGGAAGAGTCCTGCTTATCCAATAGCTGGATTCTAAATTACTATTAGGAACATCTCAGAGACAATGCAGATGAATGAAATAAATCATAATCCAAAGGAATTTCCGGAATAGCTTCCATGTCTTCTACTAAATCATTTTCCAGAGCTGCTAACAATTAGAAAATGATTCATTTTCTTTTCATCTTCTATCCCTTCTGGCACAGTCTCCAGTAGAGGGCTTAAGGAGAAGTTAAATGAACAAAAGACAGGCAGTAGAAGGAAGACCTTGAAATGGGCATCAGATGGGCCTATTTTACTTAATGAAGGTAAAAAAAATCTAATATGAAAATTAGCAAGGAATGAAGATTATAAGGGTAACAATAAAAAAACTTTTTCCTTTAAAGTGACTTTCCTTACTACAGATTGTTTTAAAAGACAGTGAATACAACCAAGCACAATTATAAAGTTCAAAGGAAGGCTTTCATAGCTGGACGTGGTGGCGCACGCTTATAATCCCAGTACTCAGAAGGCTGAGACAGGAGGATTGCAGGTTCGCTTCAGCTACTTAGTACTGGAGGCCTTCCACAACTTAGTGAGACCTTGTTTCAAAAATAAAGAATAAAAGCCGGGCGTGGTGGCGCACATTTGTAATCCCAGTACTTGGGAGGCTGAGACAGGAGGATCTGGGTTCGCGGCCAGCCTCAGCTACTTAGTGAGGCCCTCCGCAACTTAGTGAGACCCTATTTCAAAATAAAGAATAAAAAATAGGGATGGGGTTGTAGCCCGGAGGTAGAATGCCCCTGGGTTCAATCCCTGGTACCCCAAAAAAGAAAAGAAAGAAAGAAAGAAAGGAAAGAAGAAAGAAAGAAAGGAAGGAAGGAAGGAAGGAAGGAAGAGAAAGAAAGAAGAAAGAAGAAAGAAGAAAGAAAGAAAGAAAGAAAGAAAGAAAGAAAGAAAGAAAGAAAGAAAAAAAGAAAGAAAGAAAGAAAGAAAGAATAAAAAATAGGGCTGGGGGTGTAGCTCAGAGGTAGAATGCCCCTGGGTGCAATCCCCAGTACCGCAAAAAAAAAAAGAGGAAGGCTTTCTGACCTTGTATAATCAGTTCACCTGAAAAGATCTGACCTTTGATGCAAATAAAAATTCTCCTCCAGAAGACTATAAAACAGCACTGAAAATCCACCTGTTTAAACTACTAATGTGTAAATTCTGTGTTTTGTCAGCAAGTAATTCACTTAAGGAAAACACATACTGAAGAACTTATAGAAGCCTTATAAAAAAATACAGATTTTCCAGCCGGGTGTGGTGGCGCACACTTGTAATCCCAGTACTTTGGGAGACCGGAGGATCCAGGTTCACGGCCAGCCTCAGCTCTCTCTCTCTCTGTCTCTCTCTCTTTCTCTGTCTCTCTCTCTCTACTTAGTGAGGCCCTCCTCAACTTCGTGAGACCCGGTTTCAAAATAAAGTATAAAAAATAGGGCCAGGGGTGTAGTGCGGAGGTAGAACACCCCTGCGTTCAATCCCCGGTACCGCAAAAAAAAAAAAAAAATAGATTTTCCAAAGTAGCAAATTTGAAGATTATACAACCCAATAAGTTAATAGCTTAAAAAATAACCTGAGAACTCCTACACACCATCTTCCTTACCACAGCAGAATTGCATTTACCAGCTTATGGGTTATGATTAACTAATTACACATAAACATTCTAGGTTTATCATTTCTACTAGAGACTAGGAATCCCCCAGGGCAAAAGACCTACTCCTATGTTACAACCTATACACTGCAATATAAACCTCCAGATATACACCTCGAACAAGTCCAATAAAAACCTGTAACTACTGCCTTCCCAGAGTTTCCAGGTAGCCCTTTAAAATGCTTCTCTACTGAAACCCTTGTGTCTGGCATTCCAAAAAGAGGACTCAATAAATTCCCTCCATCTATACTTATTTTCAACATTGCCTTTGTACTGAGTTTCTCTGCTCTTAAAACGTGGGAGTTTGAAAGTGAAATACTTTTTATAGTAACTAGTTCAGTGACATCTAAAGGAGTCTTTTGGGTTAACATCCACATACAGGCCAGCACAAGTACTAGCCATACAAGGATAATGTGATTATAATGTCAGATTATCCCTAACTAAACCACTACAGAAGTGGATTTTTCTTTTCGTTTTTTTTCTTTTTTTTTTTTTGTTGTTGTTCTGGTGATTGAACCTAGGGGCATTCTACCTCTGAGCTATACCCCCAGCCCTTTTTATTTCTTATTTTGAAACAAGGTCTCCCTAAGTTGCTGAGAGCCTCATTAAGTTGCTGAGGCTGGCTTTGAACCTGTGATCCTCCAGTTTCAGCCTCCCAAGTTCTGGGAATACAGTTGTGTGCCACCACGCCCAACTAGGTGGATTCTTTTCTCTTTCTCCTCTCTCAACCATGTGGTCTAGAAGAAAGGAGCTATAGATTGAAAAGTGAACTTAATGCTAAAGAGCAATCATGAACAGTCAGAAAATCAAAAATTCTTATCCTCAGTCTCCACAGGATAATACCCTCTTCCCAAAGTCATTACACCATTTATACATAGCAAAAAGGTTAAAACTGGCCTATGAGGAACCAGAGGAGGAGGAGGAGGAGGAGGATTCTGAAGTAGCATGCAGGAAGCCAAGTACAGAAGAGAGCTAGTGCCTACCAGGAGGGAGGGACAAGCATTCCAATTCTGCTCTGTTACTACTGAGTCCTGAATAAATCACTTTTTTTTATGCCCAGGTTCTTCTTTGGGGAAATGGAGAAAATAAGCAAGATCGTGAAGATAAAATAAGTACTACACGAATGTGAAAATACTTGTGGCAGTAGCATAAACAAAATTTCTGTGGTAAAGAGTGTGAAGGCAAGTAATTTAGAGCACTGGCAAGCAGAGAGGAAAACTGAGGATTATGAGGCCTCTCTGGGTGCTCCCAGTCTCCCAGGTCCTCCTTTCCCTAGAGCTCCAAAAGGGAGAACTACAGGTAAAGAGGCTCATCCAGGGCTTCCAGAGAACAGACATCTGATCTCAGAAGGACCTTCTCTAAAGCATGACTCAGGATTATCTCCAAGGTAAAGCTGTATTCCATTTTAAACTACTTCAAATATCAAAATCTAAGACACAAGACGGATTTATAGTATTCATGCTAGCATTCCTTGGTGTAGTGATGTTTTGGTTGAAATATGATTTAAGAAAATTCAAATCACAGCTGGGCATGGTGGCGTATACCAGTAAGTAGCTGGGAGGCTACAAGAGGAGGTTCAAGGCCAGCCCAGCAATTTAGTGAAACCCTCAAGAACTTAATGAGACTCAATTTCAAAATTTAAAAAATGGCTGGGGGTTAGCTTGGAGGTAACCCCTCGCCCTGGGATCAATCCCCAGTAAGAAAGATGCCAGGCATGGTGACGTAGGCCTGTAATCCCAGTGCTTGGGAGGCAGAGATAGGAGGATCTAGGTTCGTGGCCAGCCTCAGCAACTTAAGTGAGGCCCTCCACAACTAGTGAGACCCTGTTTCTAAATAAAATAGGAGCTAGGCATGGTGGCACGCACCTGTAATCCCAATATTTGGGAGGCTGAGACAGGAGGATTGAAGATTCAAGGACAGCCTCAGCAACCTAGTGAGACCGTTTCCAAACAAGAACAACAAAAAAGGGCTGGGGTTGTAGCTCAGAGGTAGAATGCCGCTGAATTCAATCCCCATTGCCACAAAAAGTAAATAAATGAAATAAAATAGGGCTGGGGGATTGGCGCAGAGGTAGAATGCCCCTGGCTTCAACCCAAGAAATAGAAAGAAAAAGAAAATTCAAATCACAAAACTTAGGAATGCCATCTATGGTTATCCTAACCACCCAATCCTTCATATCTAAGGCATTACAAAAAAATCAAGCATCCGTATAGACTGATGGTGTTACACCAAAAAGCAAATTTTCTCAGACTACAACCCTGCCCACCCTTTTCCTAGCTACACATTTGTTCATTTGAAAACATCTAAATCTTGGGCTCACGCCTGTGCTATCCCAGCTTCTTGCTTATTCCAGAATTATTCACGTGGTAGGGCGTTTGTGACAGCGAAAAAATGAACAGGCTGGGGCACGGGGGGGGGGAGAACACAGATACTTGGGCTACTACCTCCCAAACATTCTCGGCCAAATTAGGGGCACCCCGGGTCTACCTGCCACTCAAACCTCTCCTATCTCCACGTCCTACAACGGCCTTTATCAACTTGTTCTAGAACTGGTATACCTGAACAGAAACATGGTAACTTCAGCAGAATATCGAATAGGATCTGTCATGTTTCATTTTCCTGTCCCAACCCCAGACACAGCCTCCGCCACCGTCAGCCCAGCAGGTGCTGCAGGGGCTCCCCTTGACCTCGGTCACTTATCACCTCTGACACCAGGCATTAAAAATGCCACGATGCACACAAATCTGAGCTTAACCAACTCAGCTGGGGGCCGAGTGTGTCTCTGGACTAGAAGATCCCAAAGGCAGCAGCGCTCAGGAACCCTGTCGTCCGCTTTAAACTAGGGCAGCGCTGGCTAATAAGCGCCACCCTCTCCCCTAAAAATCTTTTTCGTTTTCGAGCAAGCCCCGAGTGTCCCGGTCCGCGCCGCGCTCCGCGGCCGCCCCACCAGCGACGCCCCGAAACCGGCCCGGCCCCGGCGCGGGCGGGCGATGCTCGGCGCGCGGGCCGCGCTCCCCGCCGGGCCCGGAACCGCGCCCAGGCCCGGCCAGGGCAGCCCGCCGCGGGCTCGAGCCCCCGGGACGCGCGGCCCGGCTCCCCCTCGCCCGCCTCCCGCGGCCGCCCGGCGCCGGCCCCTCCGCACTGCCCGCCCGCCCCACTCACTGCGCGACGGCGGCGGCCGGGCCGGGCCGCGAGAAGCCGGGGCCGGGGAGCACGAGCGCGGGGACGAGCGAGCCCGCGCCCGGCGGCGGCGGCGGCGGCGGCGGCGGCGGCGGCGGGAGGGACGACTGAGCTCGCGCCCGGAGTTTCGGCTCCAGCTGCCCAGCGCGGGCGGCGCCTTCCCAGCAGAGCCGCGGCGCCACGAGCGCGGGCGCCCCCTGACGGCGGCGCGGACGACAGCCCGAGGGCCCGGCGACGGGAGAGCCAACCCGCGCTGCCGAGCCGCGGGGTCAGGCCGGCTCTACCGCAACCCTGAAGCCCCGCCCCGGGCCCGCCCC
>PVJS01024985.1:0-17500 GCA_004027185.1 Glis glis
GGAGGAGGAGAAGGAGAAGAAAACAGAGAGAGAGAGAGAGAGAGAGAGAGAGAGAGATTGATTCCAGGAAATGTGGTCTGAGACCCTGGATTCATACCTATTAAGGAGTTTATAGTTATATACACTGATAAATTCTGTTGACATTGTTATTATTGTTTTCAACATTCATTGGGATGTTAGAGCATCATGTGTCTCTCAATTCTATCAGATTTGGTTTTCTGGCACACCTGGACAGACATTCCCACTGGTGATGTTATTAATGACCCGCGAACAGGGCTTCATGCTCAGCAGCTGAGGCTTATCAGGAGCTACCTGCTCACACCTGTCTGACTGTACCTGCTCTCTGGCCTCCAGCACACCAGCCCCACCTGAACTTCAGCTACCTAGCCAGACTCCAAAGATCCTAGTGCAAATGGAGGTGGTTCATTCCAACACTTTACACTGTCTTTTTATTTACCTCCTAAGGGGTTTCACACATTAATAAGTTACTAGAAAATGGGAGCCTTTGCTTTTGAAATCCAATTGATTATCCTTATACCACAAATCCATTTGTTGCCTTGGATTATATGTGTGCATCGTTCCAATACCATTTTCAAAAGCTTTATCATTCATTGAATGGAAACCATTTGCTTCTCTGAACTTATTTCAGTACAACAGTATTAACAGATTAGGAGTCGGATCCAGCACTTCCTGGGATAAAACCACCTGATCTCAAAAGCTTAGCTGTATTTATAGTTAGTCAAAACAAACAACCCAAAAATTAGGGTACAGGATCTTCAGACCTCAAAATTCAAGTGCCTGATTTCTTTAACAGAGGAGCATTTTAGAAAATTCCTTCAAGAACTGCATGCTAGATCGATCGGAAAACCTTAAAACAGACCACCCAGTAGTGACACTATAGTTAGATATCAGCCATGAAACCGTGGGATCCTAAATAGCAGTACTAGCAGAGGGTACAAGCAGAAAGAGAAATATCTGAAATCTTACAAAGAAAGAAATGCCAGACTTCGTGACAGGGTAGCTGTACCAGGTGAAGGAAAAGCAGAAGTCAAAGCTACTTCAGTTGTTGCCATGGAGTCGGTCCATCCACCGTTGGCCCGCTGTGTATTTGTGAGTTGGCATAGATATCTGTCTTTGTGGTCAGGCACGCTGACGCCCTCCTCTCCATTGACCAGGGACTGGACAGGGGGACTGAGTGGGCAGGAGACAAGGGGCCAAGGAGGGATAAAGGCCATCAGAATTAAGCCCGCAGCCTTGTCCCAAGCTACTTGTCACCAAAGAACAAAGTGAACCTAAAAATGAGGTCCACAGCGACCACTTCAACCACTCTCTGAGTCATATATGGCTCTTACTAATTTTGCTCTTTTGAGAGGAAAATTATGCTCTCAACCTCAGGCAAGATGATGATTACAAATGTACCCCTCGCTTAACCGTGACTTATATAGAGCGAGTTCCAATAAAATAGAGGGAGAGCACCAGGAATCCCCAAAGCAAGAGGGATTTAAGAAGGGCCTTGGAGGAGGAAGCATTTTGCAGATGGAGGCGAGCAGGTGGTTGTTTCTGGTTGAGAAACAAAATGAACAGGAAATTGATTAGGAGACAACTATAAATAGTGTTCTTACTTTGTAGTGTTATTTATTAGTAGTGTTAATTATTAGTATGCTCTAAATTCTTAGCTTCTTATTAGTAAGCCAAAACTCTGTAGTTTGGATGAGAAAGGGAAGTAAAGGCAGGACACTAAGCAAAGTATTGATATTCACTGAAGGCTAGACATTGGGCTGAGTACCAGGAGCCTGTTCCTAGCGGCCGTTAGCTGAGTGGACACTCAGGACTTTTCTTGTCATTTCCGATATTTTGAGAGGCCAGAGTGCCCCCAAATGTAACCCTCATCCTGGGTAAGGGACCATAAAACAGTATTCTGTGATGCAACAAATTTAGGAAGCATTCCTGATCAACATTAGCATATTATAATCTGTGAGATGACTTTGCAGAAAAGAAACAAGTTAAATTTGGTTTAGTACCAATGTTTTCCTAGGGTTTTTAGATCACAGATTGCCTTTCCCCATGCCTCAGCCAGTAATATCCATTGTTCTCAGAGCATGCATAAAAAACACACCCCTACGCTTGATAGGGCTTGCTATTGTCCGGAACCTCAGAGGGTGCATGTTTTTCGAGCATACTGGAGCCTCAGCTGCATTCAGCAAGGCCTTGGTTTAGTTTGAGACCAGGTGGGGAATATTTCGCCAAGTATCTGGGATTTTCTTTGTTCTATCATTTCTCGGGGGGTTCAGGCCCCTCAAGGGATTGGGGGTTTTAACTAAGGTCTTGACAAATGGTAATTTTCATGAATTATTGATTTGTCCCCAAAATAATTGGAAAGGATGATAATTACAGAGCGGTCCCCTCATGCTTCTTGATTCTGTTCTGAACCAATCCTCCCACATCTGTGACGTGTGAAAGAAATGGATGTAGGTTTTGAAAGGTACCTTATCAAGAAATGTATTCGCATGCAATAGGGTCAAGAGACATTTTTGAGTAAACCAAGTTTTCAAAATGGGCTGAAATAAAAACGAAGCATCAGAAGAAACCAGAAGTCTTGGCTGGAAAACGAGACATATCTCAGTCAGTCATGGAGTGCTCAGAGTTGACTCGGGGAGGGGGATGTGCTCATTTCATTTGTTCTCTTCCCAGTTTGCTTTCTGAGACACTGAGTCCATAACTGGCCTTGTTTTACTATGATATTGGTATATTTTTTATTATAAAGATAGATACTATTCATAGTAAATAAAATTTAAGTTAATCTTTTAGGTGAACTTCGGAAGTATGCAGGGCATAAATAATAGGCCTGACGAGTCAGGGTGTCTAAGTTAGTGTCATGGGCTTCTCCACTTCTTACGGGATATTTAGAAGCAATCCTGGTATTTGCAGGAGAGGAAGGCAAATGAGAGGGAAAGGAGGAAAGTGGATCTGAGCAGCTCTTCAGCAGGAACTGCTCCTAAGTGTAGCAAGAGCTGGAGGAAAAAGATGGATCCCTATATAGGCCTGAGGAGGTCTGACAACAAAGGAGGCCTGTCCTTTGACCCCCAGAGTGGACCCATGGAGGAGCAAGCCTCAAGGAGATCCCCCAACCCAGAGCAGTTTGGAAACAGAAAAGGAGAAGGGCTGTGGTATTCTTCAGCAAGAAGCACTGGCAATGACTCTCCAGGGCCCCCTCAAACTGTCAGAGGCATGAGGGAGGGACCCCAAAATGAGTGAGAAGTCCCAGGATCTAGAGAAGCCGGGAGGGGTGTGTGTGGTCTACAGCAGATGTGGCTGCAGATGACTGATGGCCAAGGACCAGGCAGCACAGAGTGCAGCTCATCAAGGCCCCACAGATGGATGACCAGGGCCCAAGTCCCCATTTCCTACAATATCCTGGCTCTCTCTAGGACTATCCAGGAGATTTGGGGGCAGAAATGGAGGAATCGATAAAGGTCATGGTGGGAGAGGGGAGTAGGGCGTGGGTTCTGAGATACCCCAGAATGGACTGAGAAAACCTTAGCTGTGGTTTCAATATGGTTTGTCCCCACCAAAACTCAGGGTGAACCTTCAATCCTCAGTGTAATAGTTGGAAGTGGTGGGATCTTTAAGACAGGTGATTGGGTCTTTAAGAGGGATTAATGCTTTTCTCAGAGAAGTGGGGGATGGGACTGGGACTTTGACAGCAGGTTGTCCTAAAGCAAAGTTGGCTTTTTAAGCTTTCTCTCTTCCTTCTGATTTCATCCCATGATAGCCTCTCCCTCTCTCTCTCTCTCTCTCTCTCTCTCTCTCTCTCTGTCTCCCCCCACCACCCTTGTGCACACACACATCCACACATCTCCCACCATGTGATTTCTCTACACAACCTCAGAACTCTGCCAGCAAGAAGGCCATCAACAGAGGCAGGCCCTTAACCTTGGACCAGAACTGTGAGCCGAAATAAACCTTTTTTCTTTATAACTTACCCAGTTTGTGGTTCAGGTTATTAGCAACAGAAAATGGACTGACGAGCCTTCAAACTGGAAATCTAGTTCACTTTTCAGAAAGCATGGGGAGTCGTTTTTGCACACTGCTTGCCTAGCCTGAGATTTCGTGTCTACAACACTCACTGAAGTCAGTTATTAAGTGAGTTTACTAATGAGAACACATAAGGTGTGCCTTAAAACACCTGTCCATGCCACCTTTTTCAACAAAAGATTTTTATATTTTTGGTTCAACTTATTATTTCCTGCACAACAACATAGATTTTCCAAGCTTATGACCAAGTACTGAAAGTGAAAGATGAATTACTGCTGGTTATTTTATGCATATTGACTTGGTCAAAGTTAAATACAGTTTTAAAGTATGGATGGCTTGATCGCCTATGGTCTAAACAGCTCTTGTTTGATCACGTTTTTAAATGCTTATAATGTCTTGTAGGAATTGAGATACTTTCGAGATGAGACATCACTTTACCTCCTTTGGCCAAAATAATCTCCTGTTCGTTGTTCTTGGAAATACCCAGGGAAGGCAGAAACCCATCATTCATAAGGATATGGACACACAAATAGCTTCATATTTATTGCAAGAGGTTTGAATTGATTGGCCTCTTAGGGCACATCTGATTTTTCCTTCTGGTGACTGAATTTTTTTAACAAAATAAAAATGATAAATGTGGCTGAACATGAATATTAACTGGAATTAGAATAAGCATGCAGACATGTTATCCAGCATTACACATAGGCAGATTTTACCTGTGCGAGTCAGCTTTCCATTGCAGTGACAAAATACCTGAGAAAATCAAATTAAGAAGAGGAAAGGTTCCTCTTGGCTCATAGTTTTAGCGGTTTCAGTCCATGGTTTCTTGGCCCTTTTGCTTGGGGCGTGTGGTGATACAATACATCATGATAGGAATATGTGGTGGAGGAGGCCTGTTCACTTGTAAGAGCTGGGAAGCAGGAAGGGGTGGTGTGCGGTTCCAGTATTTCCTTCTTTCTCCTTCTCTCTTTAAGGGGCTCCACCTTCCACCTCTTAATGGATCCACCACCTCCCAACACTTGCATGGGCTGGAACCAAGCCTTCGCCCAAACCTTCTTTTAATGGCCTTTGAAGGTCATTAAAGATCCAAACTACAGCTGGGCGTGGTGGTACACGCTTGTAATCCCAGTAGTCGGGAGGCTGAGAAAAGAGGACCCGGGTTCACGGCCAGCCTCAGCTACTTAGTGAGGCCTCCACAACTTAGTGAGACTCTGTTTCAAAATAAATAATAAAAAATAGGGCTGAGGGTGCAGCTCAGAGGTAGAATGCCCCTGGGTTCAATCCCTGTTACTGCAAAAAAAAAAAAAAGATCCAACTATAACACACTTTGGTAGTAAACTTCATCACTGTGACCAAAATACCTGACCAGAACATTTTAGAGGAGGAAAGATGCATTTTAGTCAGTTTCAGAGGGTTCAGTCCACGGACCATTCCATTGTTGCAGGCCTCACGGGAGGCAAGACATGGCAGAAGAAAGGTGGTCAACTCACGGCCGCCAGGAAGCAGCAAGAGAGAGAGGAAGGGACCAGGGAGAAGATAAACCCTTCCGGGGCACACCTCCAGCTAGGCCCCACCTTTCAGTAGCATATCAAGTGATCAGTGGGTTAATCCAGTTCATGAGGGCTTTTCTGAGGTCAAAGCCATTACGATTTAATATTTGTCTAAAAGCCCCACCCTTGAACTGGGCTGTGCTGGAGCATGCCTTTAACACATGAGCTTTGGGGGATCATTTAACAGATGAAGACATTGAAGTTCAGAGAAGATGAACAATCATGCCCAACACTGCACAGCTAGAAAGGGGCAGGACCTGGTGCTCCTGCTGGTCAGTCACTGTCTGACCAGCCAGAGACTCAACCATTCCACTGGGTGTCTTCCTAGTTCAACACCATACTCTTTTTTTTTTTTGGAGGTACCGGGGATTGAACCCAGGGGCATTCTACCTCTAGGCTACACCTCCAGCCCTATTTTTTATTCTTTATTTTGAAACAGAGTCTCACTAAGTTGTGGAGGGCCTCACTAAGTAGCTGAGTCTGGCCACAAACCCAGATCCTCCGGTCTCAGCCTCCCAAGTACTGGGATTACAAGTGTGAGCCACCACATCTGGCTAACACCATCCTCTTCAAAGGTTCTTATTTTGTCTCCGACTGCAGTAAAACACACTTTTCCAGTTCAATCTGCAGTTCCATGCTGTACCTTGTACCCATTTGTAGGGCCAATAGCAACATCCCTGGATGTTAAAAAAACCCATGATCTCTTGGACGTTCTCTCATTCTTACTTTTCTCGTTTCTTAGGAAAGACTTGTAGTTGATTTTCTTGCAGACTTGACCACCTCCCATGAGTCTGTCTCTCTCTTTAAATGTGTGTATGTACATGTGACTATGCAAACACATATGAATTCATAGGTATATGAATATATACATACAGATGTATGATAGGTAGATATATAGATGATAGATAGATGATAGATTATAGATAGATAAATAGATGATAGATAGATAAATAGATGATAGAGATACTGCTTTTGCCAGTTCAGTTACCTGAAGGTACCTTTTATTTCTAATTCCCCAAAATAAAAAAGAGTATTTTATCCATCTGATTGCCTCTGCTGTCAAGCATCCTGCCCTTTAACTGCTGGAATAATATTAGCTGAGGCTGCAAAGAGAGCGCTTAACTTTACTAATTAAACACTAAAAGCCCAAGTTCAGCTTCAGAGCTTTTTACAGCTTGACCTCTGACACGACCTTCTAAAGGGTTCAGAATAACTCAACTAACAGACTATATAAGAATGTAGCTTTTTAAGATCCTTTCCACAAGACAAAATAACATTTTTATTTTTTAAATTTTATTAATTATTTCTTTATTTCTTTTGTGTGTGGTACTGGGGATTGGAGCCAGAGGCATTCTACCTCCAAGCTACATCCACAGACTTTAATTTTTTTTTTTTTAGTTTGAAACAGGGTCTTGCTAAGTTGCTGAGGACCTCAATAAGTTGCTAAGGCTGGCCTTAAACCTGGGATCCTCCTGTCTCAGCCTCCCAAGAACTGGAATTACAGATGTGCACCACCACACTCAGCCAAAATAAAATTTTGGACAAGGCTATGTTGTGACTTAAGAAATCAGCCAAGCAGTGTGGGTAGAGGGGAAGGGATGAGAGCAGGGCATGGCTTCAGGCCACTTCACCTGGAGCAACTGCCCCTCTAACTCTCAACAGGGTCCAGGCACCAGCCTGACATCAGATCCTGCCCCTTAGCACAGTGGCCACACTCCATGGAAAAGCAAAGACAGGAAAACAGGGATTCTTACCAGACTTGTCAAATATTAGTCAGAACCATAGGAAAATGCTGCTTTTGCCGGGCATGGTGTCACACACGTATAATCCCAGTACTTGGGAGCCTGAGACAGAAGGATGGCAGGCTCAAGGACAGCCTCTCACCAACCTAGCGAGGCAATATGAATAAAATAATCTCACATGTAGATTTCTCCCTATGATAGGAAAGACATAAATACATGCATCACTGGGGATAAAACATGAACACTCAACTCTTTTTTTTTAAATACTTTCATTGGTGCAATGTAATTATACATCATAGTGAAATTCAAAGTGATACAAACATACATGCACACATCACTTGGTGAATTTCCCTGCATATAATACCCAGCTGTTGACAGTGGTTATCTTAAAGAAGAGTGCAGTCAGGCATGGTGATGCACACCTGTAATCCCAGTACTTGGGAGGCTGAGACAGGAGGATCTCAGGTTCAAGGCCAGCCTTGACAACTTAGTGAGACCCAGTTTCAAAATAAAAAAATAAAATTGGTCTGCAGGTATAGCTCAGGGGTAGAATGACCTTAGGTTCAGTCCCCAGTAGTACACCAAAAATAAAAAAAAAGAGTAGAAGGTAAGGGATATAGAAAAGAGAAAGTCTTAATTTGCTATACTTAATTGCTTAACTTTATTCTATGATAATATATATTTCATTTGTGTCATATTTATGTAATGAACATCAAAAGTATACTAAAATCATTACATTTATCAAGCAGTATATGGCATTCAATTACAATTGTGTGTGTGGGGGGTGTATAGGGATTGAACCCAAGGGCGTTCTACCTCCAAGCCACACCCCCGGCCCCTTTTATCTTTTTGTTTTGAAATGATAATTTTTAAAAATAGCACATCTGTGTATATAACTCCAATTCTTATTTAGCATATTTGTTTTTACCTTGTCTTTTTAAAAAGTTCACCGGAGTTATGCCTATTTATTTTATTCAGAAAAAAAAGCCATTGAGAAATAAAACCAGCACTCTGTGTTTTCCAATTCATTGATTTTTGCTGGCAACTTTATTGTTTCCTTTTGTCTTCTTACCTCAGATGTGCTTTGTCACATAGTTCTGGAATCTTGAGCAAGAACACACAACATATTTTGTGGGAAGCTGGGCTCGGTCGAGCCAGCCAAGATGGCGCCGTGGCGGGCTGCCAAGTCTCGTGACCCGCGCTTGTTTACCAGACCTAGCACATGCGCAGTTGAGAAGCGCACGCGTTTGGTGCATGCTCATTGCGTGCTTGCTGCTGGAAAGCCTATGAGAGGAGGCCTGGCCTGCGTGTATGTGGCGTGAGAGAGGTGTGATTGGAGGATTGCTTCTGGCGTGATTGGGGAGGGGTTGCTTGTACATAATATAAGCGGGATGCCGATGTTGAAGAAAAAAGCTGAGGGGAAGCTGAGAGAGAGGATAAATAAAGAGGAAGCTGCACCATCTGTACCGAAGTGTCTGTGTGTCGTCTTTCCTGGACTCTGCTGGTCAGAACTCCAGGACTGCGTTCAATATTTTATCTATTTTTACTTTTTTTTATTTGGTGAGGGAAGTCTTACGGTTGTAAATTTTATCTGGGAAGAGCTTTGTCCACCTCCAAAAGTTTTTCTGTGTGCTCTTTGCATCTAACAATATTGGATGACTTGACTGTGTACTAGGCACTGTGCTGGGAGCTGAATATACAAAATCCCACTTAATCATTGTATTCGTCAGCATTTTCACAGCTATAATCTAAAAGACTTGACCATGTAACTCAGAAGAAGGAAGATTTATTTGCTCACAGTTTGGAGATTTTGAGTTCAGTCCATGTGAGGCTGGGGACTGAGGATCTCAGAGCATGGTAGCAGGAAGCAGAGAGAGGGAGAACACATGGGCTGTGTTCCTCACATCATGGAGGCCGGAAGCAAGAGAGAGAGAGAGAGAGAGAGAGAGAGAGAGAGAGAGAGGGGAACCGTATATAATCCCCAAGACTGCAGCCCCAGACCTTCTTCAGCCACATCCTACCAGCCCAGGCCACCACCCATATAAATCCATTACAATGGATTTATCCACTGTTGGGATTACAACTCTCATGACTTAACTATATCAACCCTGAATATTAATAAATGAGCTCTTAGGGGGACATTCTATATCTAAGTATAACAATCGTTGTAACAACCCTGAGAGGTAGGAACTCTTTTGTCCCATTTTACATATGAAGGAATGTAGGCATCTCTTTGGGGAACTTGTATACCCCCATTTTTAATTCCTGTGGTTTGACACATGAGCTAGGAGTGGCCATTCCTTGGCCACAGTGACTGGTCCAAGATGAGGCAAGTGGCCCAAACCTAGTCAACTGAGTGCTCTATGATATTGTTCCTGGAACCATTAGGAAAGTAATACTTTTTCCCATGGAATCTTTAGCTATAAAACAAAATAAAAGCCAGACATGGTAGTGCATGCCTGTAATCCCAGGAAGCTGAGACAAGAGGATTGCAAGTTTGAGGCCAGCCTAATGAGTCCCTCAGAAATTTAGCTAGACTCTGTTTCAAAGTAAAAAAAAAAAATGAAAGGGTTGGGGGTGTACCTTGGAGGTAGAAAGCCCCTGGGTTCAACCCCCAATATCAATACATAAATACATAAATAAATACATAAATAAATAAATAAGGCTATGGGTATAGCTCAGAGGTAGGATACTCCTAGGTTCAATCCCCAATATGAATAGGGTTTTCCCAATATTGAAGACAAACACGTGGGTACTGTGGTGATTTATGCAGAAAATGGGACAAATTTCAAACTGTACCAACCAACTGAACACCAACAACCAAACATACAGCCAGAATCATCCCTCGAATCTTCTGGTTATATAAGCCAATGTGTTCTCTTCCTGGTTTAGCCAAGTTGAGACAATTTTCTATCACTTAGAATTCAAATAGTCCTTAGAGAGTTAAATCCCCCAGGTCCCCTAATAGTTGGTGGATCCAAAATATGTCCACAGCTAATCCAATACCAGAGCTGATACTCAGCATCATTAATCGGTTTTGCCCTGATTCTTTTAGAGTTTATTCGCTTACTGAACACCTATGACATTGGAGAGACATAGGCTAGATCATTTAGGATCTCTTAAGGTCTGGAGAGAAGTACAGAGATTTTTTTCGTTGTAATAGGAAAACATTGAGAAATTTTGAATAATAGTAATGTGATACAATTTACTTATATGAAAGATTGCTCCAGTGTCACATGGAGAATAAACTACGGGGACAGCAGAAAGAGCAGAAATATAAGTGAAAAGACTGTCACCGTTTTCCAGGAAAGAATCCTTGATTTCTGGAATGAGGACATGATTGATGAAGGCACTGATAAGGGGATATTTTAGACATATTTTTGCAGATGGACCCCATGGATCTGTTGACAGATCCAATATGGAAAATAAAGGGAATTGTAGCAGTCAGCAATGGCACCTAAGTCTGTGACCTAAACAACCAGAGAATGATTGAGCCATTTACACAAATATTTGGGGAAATGCAGATAGCTCACAATGGCTGGCAAATCAATGGCTTAGTGTAGAATACCTCCGGAGCAGGAATCAAAAGCAGAGTTTTGCTCATAATAAGCTTGAGATGCCAATTAGATTTCCATATGGAGATGTCAGATATAAGCATGGAGATGAGAGGAGAAATTGGGACGTAAATACGGAGTCACCAGTTTATTGAATTTATTTTGCACCATGGAAATAAATTGAATGTTGTCCTTAGGAGAGACTATAAGACATCATAAACAGAGAAATGAAGAGGATTGAGCTCTGAGACCTAGAATATTTTTATATTAAGGTTTGAAAAAGGAAGAAGAATGTCTTAGTCCATTTGTGCTGCTGTAACAAAATACTTAGTCTAAATCATTTATAAAGAGCAGAAATTTATTTACTCACACTTCTGGATGCCTGGTTGTCCAAGATCATGGCAGTGGTAGGTTAGTTGTCAGGTGAGAGCTCAGTCACCCCATCCAAAATGGTGTCCCTCCTCCTCCTCCTCCTGCTCCTCCTCTTGCTCTTCCTCTTGCTCCTCCTTCTCCTCCTCCTCCTCCTCCTCCTCCTCCTCTTCTTCTTCTTCCTCCTCTTCCTCCTCCTCCTCCTTCTTGTTTTTTTTTGTGGTACTAAAAATTAAACCCAGGAGTGTTCTACCTCTGAGCTAAACCCCCAGCTCTATTTTATATTTTATTTTGAAACAGAGTCTCACTAAGCTGCTGAGGACCTCGCTAAGTTGCTAAGGCTGGCCTCAAACCTGAGATCCTCCTATCTCAGTCTCTCAAGTACTAGGATTACAGATGTGTACCACCATGCATGACTAAAATGGTGCCTTCTTGCTGCATCCTCCAGAGGTTAGGAACACTGTGTCTACAAATGATACAAGGAGCCAAAGAGCCAGCCAAATTCGATGGGAAGCCTCTTTTGTGTCTTCATCCCATTCATGAGGGAGGATCCTTCATGACCTAACTACCTCTTAAAGTATCATATTGGCAACCTCTTAATACTGTCATATTGGCAACTCTTGAATTTTGGATGGGGGACATGGAAACCATAGCAACAAGCTGGAAAAGAAACACAAGAAGAACTGGACATGGTGGCGCACGCTTGTAATCCCAGTACTTGGGAGGCTGAGATAGGAGGATTGCAGGTTCATGGCCAGCCTCAGCAATTTGGTGAGGCTCTCAACAACTTAGGGAAACCTTGTTTCCAAATAAATAATAAAACAGGTCTGGGGATGTAGCCAGGGGGTAAAAGGCCCCTAGGCTCCATTCCTAGTACAAGAAAGAAAGAAAGAAGGAAGGAAGGAAGGAAGGAAGGAAGGAAGGAAGGAAGGAAAGAAAGAAAGAAAGAAAGAAAGAAAGAAAGAAAGACATATCCAGTGGGGTTGAAAGAAAATAATCTTAGTGTAATGAGGTGGAGGAAGAACTTGTTTCAGGAAGAATCAGCTACATCAACTGGGTCAAACTGTGCTGTTGACCAAGTGGAATTAGGAATGAGACTCATTCAGAGTTTGGTAAGACAAAACTTATTCTTGAACTTGACAAGAATGGTTTCATTAGATTGGTGAGGTCTAGGAAGGGTCTAATGTTTTCCAGATGGGAAATATTATACATGTGTAGTATGTTTGTTTCTTCATGGAAATAATCTAATAGAGAGGAACAAAATTATAGGTAACCTTTGAGAAAGGTTTGGCAAACAGAAGAAAGTGGAGGTATGGGCTGGGAACCGGAGGGAAAGATGTTTTGAGAGAGGAGACATGCTCTATTTTATGTTGATGAAAATGAAAGTCCACAGAAGAGAGGGAAAGTTATAGGAACTAAGTCCCTGGGTAGGTGAGAGGCGAGAAGCAGAGAGGGGATCTGATACCCAGGTGAAGGAAAGGGATAGAAGCAGAAGTTAAGGGAGAGTACGTGGGTACCATTGCAGGAGAATCGATGACCCTCGGTGGTGGAAGGATGAGGTGCAGCATTTTTTCAAGTATCTCACATCCTGACCACCCACCACTCTCTGTCGTGCAAGCTCACTTGCCCAGGTAATCTCATTTTAACCTCTCGCTGGGGTCTTCAAAGCGCTTTCTCTTCACCCACGTTCTGCCGCTCATTTCTGTTTGCTCAAGGCAGAGTGAGGGAGTTGGTGGAGGAGTTTCGAGGTGGGGAGAGTGAATTCGCCAGGGAGCATAGAGCAGATGGCGCACGTGGCCTCTGTGGTCATGGACTCTGCACGGCAAATCAGCACAGGTGTATTTTCTTGAGACATGCTCAGGGGCCCGAGCCCAAGCTGACGCAGATCAAGATCTGGGACCAATCAAGGAGGAATTTTTTAAACAAACACTATGAAGCAAAAGAAGAAAAGGGAACTCAGGGAGGATGCAAAGGGGAGAGTGTATGAAATCTCTTGGAATGTAAGCTAGGTGGGAGAAAAGAGAAGGCTTGCATCAGTGTCAAAGAGTGAAAAATGGAAAAAACAACTTATTTGAGGTGAGTGTCTATATGGGAGTGAGAAGATCTAAGACAGTACTTTAAAAACATTTTTGACCTTGACTTAGAGTAAAAATGAAACACATTTAACACAATCTACATGTGCATGCATCCCTTTATCTATCTATCACCTGTCTACCTAGTTAGCTATATATCATTGGTAAATTTTCACACAAACAGTGCCTGATCCTGAATACTGAGATGTACTAGGATAATACCCCAAATACTCTGGTCTCATCCAGTTTATTCTCTTTTATTAAACATTGCAGATTGTTGCAACCTACTGTATTCAGTTCAAGACATATTAATGGGTTATGGCTTGTAGTTTGTAACGCACTAGTGTTGGGTGCAATTGTGGAAGAGGGTGTTAGAGATGGGGCGAGAGCAGTTGGAAAGAGGAAACGAAAGAGTTGTTGGGATTAAGGAGATCACACAATAGAGAGACCAGGATTTGGGATGAGTTCTCAATGTGGACACTGAAGTCACTACAACTGATGGTGAGTCGTCTTGTGCTTTTCTGTCTAGGCTGTAGCCACTATCCTCATGTGGCTATTTAAGTGAAAATTTTAAAAGCTTTATTGAGGTATAATTGGCATACAGTAAACTGTACACATGTAAAATTCACAATTTTATAGCTTTTGACAAATAATTACAATCAAGATCTTAAACATGTATCACTCCCTTTCCACATCTCCCTCTGCCATCACTGACCTGGCTTCCAGGCAATCTGGTCTTCGTTCTGTCTCTATACATTACTTTGTGCTATTTAGAATTTTATGTGAATAGGGTAATACTTTGTGTATCCTCGATAGCTTGACTTCATTCAACACAATTACTTTGAGATTCATCTATGTCGTTGTATGTACCAAGAGTTTGTTGCTTTTTATTGCTGAGCAGTACACTATTATGTGGATACCCTGTACTTTTTGTTTTATTCATTTGTCTACTACAGACATAAGGGTTTTTCTCAGTTTGGGGCTATTATAAATAAGTTGCTAGAATCATGAGTCTACACGGTTTTGTATGGACATATGCTGTCATGTCTCTTGGTGAATATCTAAGAGTGCTTGTTTTGGTTTTTCTTTAACTCGTATATTTTCCATTTCAAACAAAAATTGACATGCCCTGCCCTCCAAAGAAGGATCAATACACAAATAAGCTGGTCTTCTGCCTAGGCTGTGTCAGACAACTTCTCAGTCTCCATAATTGAATCTTTGGCTATTTGCACACATAAATGAAGGTTTAATGTCCCACTTTCCAATGCCTCAGCCAAATATTTGCCCAAGATCTGCAATTTAAGTGCATGCAATTCCAATTCTAATATCTTTCTAGGAATTCTACTTAAAGAGCCTAATTGCCTCCAATGAGGGTAAATGTTACTTTTCTGTCTGCATGCTTATAATGGATACTTGAATGCTTTATTTTTTTAGTGTGGCAAAAATACTAGTCCAGTGACTTACATATGCTGGGCTGAGTTTGTTCCAAGTGTGAACACTGTGATTTGAGAGGATGGTAAAAAATCGAGTTATTAGCAGATAGTTGGCAAAGACACGTCTTAGTTACATCCATCCACAGGAGAGAATCATATAGCAGAAGTTCTTAAATGGCACTCTGTGTTAGACTCACATAAAATAGAGATTTCTGTTCCCACCCGCAGGATTTCTAACTCGGTAAGTCTGAGGTGAGGCAGAGTTTGCACTCCTAAGTTGTAGCTAAGGTTGTTGGTGGAGGGGCCACTGTTTGAATGTCCCTGCAATAGCAGATATACCTGTGGGTTCACCTGTTTTGAAATCACAGCACACTCATAGCTAGTACCTGTGAGACCTTGGGCGTACTATCTGTGATTTGCTATGGAATGTCCCTCAGAAAAGCTCATGTGTTGGTAATATAACAAGATTCAGAGGTGAGGTAAGGCTAGAAAAGGTGGGTCGCTGGGGGTGTGGCTTTGAGGACTATATCTCTTCATAGCCCCCTCCTCTCACTCTCTCTGTTTCTGGCTCCTAGGAGTTGAACAGCCTTCCTCTACCGCGTCCTGCCGTCACAATGCTTCTGCCTTGGAGCCAGCCAGCCATGGACCAAACCTCTGTAAACATGAGCCCCAAATAAACCTTTCCTCTTCTAAGTTGGTCTTATCAAGGTATTTGATCACAGTGACAAAATAGTGCACTAATACACTAACCCAAGCCTCTTCATCTCTAAACTGGGTGTGTTACTAATATCTCATAGAATTTTGTGACAAAGATAATTTACATAGAGCAATTTAAGCAGAGTCTGTTAGCTATTATTGCTACTATTATCATTATAAACTTTAAAAACATGGTAACAAATATCTCCAAACTTAATGAATTATTATAGAAACATGGGGCATAATACCACGAAAAGGAGGCAAAGAAAAAAAACTGTCCATAAATAGTTTTTTTTTCAGGGAATAAATTTAAAGTTGAAATCTCTTCCACACCATTTCCATCTTCAATTTCTCCTTCATTAATTCTTGTTGCTTCCTGGTGAATATACTAAAGTCAGGAAATGTCAGGAGACATTTAGGAAGCCTTTCAAGTAAGTTTTTTGGTATCTTGGTATCTGTAATGACTGAGTCTATAATCTCCCCAAACCAATGCCATATCTTTCTATTTGATCCCCAGTCTATCTATAATCATAATTAACTCTGCCTACATGAATCCATTTCTCATCAATGCACAGTAATTAAATGCAGATCTTCCTTTTAAAGTACAGAGTACAAGACCTATCTTATGTTAATAAGTCCTATGTATAGCATAATATATGAATCATGAGATGTTGAGCTTTAGGAAAAAGGGCATGTTAATTTTTTGTTAGCGTGTAAGATACTCAGGACAGCAATCCTTGCGGAAGGGTTGAAAATATTTTAATACAAAAACATTAAAAAATATGAAAAACTGAACTGGGCGTGACAGCACATACCTGTAATCCCAGTCCTAGGGAGGCTGAGACAGGAGGGTTGCAGGTTTGAGGCCAGCACACAATAACTTAGCAAGACCCTGTTTCAAACCAAAAAATAAAAAGGACTAGGTGTAGCTCAGAGGTAGAATCTCCCTGGGTTCAATCCCCAATACCACACACACACACACACATACACACACACAAAACGGTATAAAAAAACTGGAGGGACCCACTTTGTATTAGGTAGGGTATTCATCTAAATAATAACCGTAATGATAATTCTTTTTGTTCATAGAGCAAACATTTATGTGAAACCAGTTTGCCCAGAGAAAGGCAGAGACGGTCACCTAGTATCTTCATATGAACTTAACATTTTTTATTTAGTATGGTTGTCACCACGGACTAGCATCTGCCTAACTTTGGCCAAATCAATACAATTCCTGCCCCCTGTGGAAGTTTCCAGAAGCACAATGTGTAGAGGGGGTTGGGGAGTTATTTAAAAGGAGTAATTGGAAATTAGGTTGCTCAAACTCTGTATGTTCCTTACATGTGCAAGGTACCGAGGATAGGGTCAAGAACGAGAGAGACAATCTGTCTGTCATGAAAGAAGTAATCTGTGGAAAGACATGGAACGAGACAAGAAATAAATAAGTTCAAACACTGAATGAGTGCTATGAATAAAAACTGTACAGACATGTAATATGCACGGACTGGAGAAGATGAAGCAATAGAACATGCAATAGTCAGGGCAGGGAATTTTGTATGGAGAATTTACTATGTTACACATTCAGCCAATCATACCACACATACTTCTAATTTTTTCCACCACAACCCCTCTTGGTAACTGAGGATTTGATATTTGAAGTCTCTCATCCAAAGTCTCCACTTAGAAACTGGCAGAGCTGGAGCATATCAAAGATTGCATACGTCGAAAGTCCAAGCATGCATGATTCTTGCCTCCTGCTGCTCTTCCGTGTTATTCGCCATTCTACCTTAATTTTAACCCACATTACTCCTGCTTATTGAGCTCGTAGTAGGTATTAGCTGGATGCTGGATATGTATCCGCTCTAAACCTTACAGCACTCTTCTAGGATCTTAGAAATGCTGGACCAAGTTCAGAAAGCTGAACAGGTATAAGGCGGGCGCACCTGGGATCTGTCTGCTTGGGCTCTTTCCAGTCTTAGTAAATGTTCTTTATCAATTTGGCCAGAACACATAGATTCACAGGGCATCAATCCCTCGCTGGTGGCCCAC
>PVJS01024985.1:22500-28227 GCA_004027185.1 Glis glis
GACTCTGTTTCAAAATAAAAAATAAAATAGGGCTAGGGTGTAGCTCAGAGGTAGAATGTCCCTGGTTCAATCCCCAGTACCACACAAAAAGTAGACACTTGAGAAGTTTATTAACATAAAAGGAAGAAGGTAAATAATCATAGACACAGAATTTGGCCAGAGGAATGCCAACCTGGAATTGACAGCATTCATAGATCTAATGGAAAATTTATACCAGAATGATATCTAATGATACAAAAATTATATAATTAAGTACAAAATTGGGGGCCGGGTGTGGTGGCACACGCTTGTAATCCCAGTACTTGGGAGGCTGAGGCGGGAGGATGTGGGTTCGCAGCCAGCCTCAGCTATTTAGTGAGGCCCTCTGCAACTTAGTGAGACCCTGTTTCAAAATAAAGAATAAAAAATAGGGGTGGGGTGTAGCTCGGAGGTAGAATGCCCCTGGGTTCCATTCCCAGTGCCAAAAAAAGAGTACAAAATTGGGTGAAAGACTTTTATGCCATACTAGAAATTCATAAAAGAAGGAGCTTGCTGTTGCCTGGAAGAACTGTAATGCTGAATGGAAGACTCCTCTTTCAGTGCTCGAAGTTCGGAGGGTGGAAGGAACGGGAGAGACTTCCCACGCATGAGGAACAGTGGAGCAGCAGCTAGAGGCAGGAACACACACCGGTGGATTCCATTGATTGGACTGAAAGGTGTGGACAGGGCATCTTGTCCGCTGCCTAGGCCAGCCTGTGAGGCTCACTGACCCCATTGTGTGAGGTCTTCCTTGAATTCGGGATGGAGAGAAGGCCTCCCCATCTATGGACGGATGCTCACAGTTACCTGAGCAGGTGTCTCATTACATCCACCGCTTCAGATGAGCCTAGTAGCCTGATGAGAAGAAATGTGAAAGCCGGGCGTGGTGGCGCACGCTTGTAATCCCAGTACTTGGGAGGCTGAGGTTGGAGGATCTGGGTTCGCGGCCAGCCTCAGCTACTTACTGAGGCCCTCCGCAACTTAGTGAGACCCTGTTTCAAAATAAAGAATAAAAAATAGGGCTGGGGGTGTAGTTTGGAGGTAGAATGCCCCTGAGTTCAATCCCCAGTACCACAATAAATAATGAAAGAAAGAAAGAAAGAAAGAAAGAAAGAAAGAAAGAAAGAAACAGAGAGAAAATAAAGAAATGTGAACCTCACTCCTGGGTAGATTGAAACACTTAAAAATATGTCTGAGCTCAGATAATCAAGGGCCATGTGTTTTCTCTTATATACAGAAGCTGTAGAGAGAATAGGATAGAAAAGGGACTACAGGAAAATCAGAAGAAAGACCAGCAAAGCCATGGAAGGGAATAGGGGGAGGGAAGAAGGGAGGGAGAGGGGAAAGAAACAGACCAAATAATGTTATGTGCGTATGTGAATGTACCACAAGAATCTCACTATCACAAACAGGGAGGGAGGAGGGGGAGGAAACAGACCAAGTGATGTTGTGTGCGTGTATGAATGGATCACTATGAACCTCAGAATCATGCATGATTATGATGCACCAGTGAGAAATTAATGTATGAATGAATAAAAATTAAAATATGTGTGAGGATTTGAAGAGGGCTACATCTATGTGCACATATGTGTGGGCACTTGAGTGTACGTGTGTACGTGCATACGTGTGCATATATAATTTGCAGGTATGAACAAGAGGGAGGCCATTGAGAAAAAAATCACTGTGGAGGAAGAAAAGACGCACGTGTGGGCTCAGCCCTGGACAGGGTAGTCATGGGGTGGTAGCTTCCAGATCAGTACCACATTGTGGCTGAGTTACCCCCTTCTTGGGGTGGCAAAATTAAAAATAATGGTCTTACCAGGGTCCCAAGTCACTGTTTGGGGATCATTTTTCCCCAGATGATTGGGACTAAGGAAGGACTCGGTCACTCAATGTCCCCATGTCACTCCTCCTAAACATGGAACGGTGATGAGAAAGAATCACTTCCAGGAGAGAGGGCGTGCCAGATGTCTGAAGACAAGCAACCAAGAACCCCAGGTAATGGATGTAAGGAAAGATGAGGCATCCCAAGGTACCAAAGGCCAAAAATGGTCCCCAAAGGTCTGAGCAGCAGAGGTAGACAAGACAGCACTGCAAGCGGAGGGAGGACCAGACTGGAGGGAGCACAGCTCAGTTTATGTTGGATCCTCTTCATCCAAGATGCTTGCCAATGCACTCTTTTTCTTTTCTTTCTCTCTTTCTTTTCTTTTTTTGGTACTGGGGATTTAACCCAGGGGCATTCTACCTCCAAGCCACACCCGCCGCCCTCTTTTACTTTATATTTTGAAACAGGGTTTTGCTAAGTAGCTGAGGCTGGCTTCAAACCTGCAATCCTCCTGTCTCAGCCTCCCAAGCACTGGGATTACAGGTGTGCACCCCTGCGCCTGACGACCAATACACTCTTTCGGACAAAGGGACCCAGGTATTTTGTTGGTGGAACTGGCCTAGGATATGTAATAGAAATGCTAGCATCCCGCCCACCCATATCTATAGGATGAGGCTCTCTAGGGGAGCACCCAGGAGGTTTACCAAGCTCTCTGGGTTGTTGTTAGCACCGGGACGTTTAGGCCACACTCATTTCAGAGACTTCTAGAAGGTTGGAAGGTTGGAAGGTAGATGCCTGGCCACTTAGCATGCAGAGGCTACTGATGCCGCGGCCCTGTTAAAGTGAGTGATGCTCGCTGCCGGGCACAGAGGACGTCTGGGTGAGAGTTGTAAACAATTCCGAGTTGGCATGCCATGCAGATGTCAACCCGTATCTGTGGCATGCATTAAGGAGTCCACAAATCCAGGGCAAGAGGGACAGTCTGCCATCGGCGACTGTATCATAAGTCTTTCTCCCTGCGAATTTTCCTGATGACAGTGTAGGAAACAGATCGAGAGAGACTCCACGGAATCAATGCTGCCATTAACAGATTTACAATTTCATCAATAAGATAGGCACTTTAGTCAAATGAACCACGTGGGAATAGCCGTATTAACGACCCGGAAGCTTCAGAGGTTATTTATTTATTCCTCTCTCTATAAATCTATATGTATTCCTCTATCAATTAGAAAGAAGAAATACAGATATATCCTTTGAACAACTATCAGCTACCATTTGAGCTAATCTTGATTCTTGAGTGGCATTCTTCATATAACACAGAGTTTACCCGGCAAGTTCGGGAGAGTTGAAATAAAGTTTTCTTGCCCCCAGTGACAAAGCTTATGCATAGGACAGAGAGAAAGAATTCCTAGGCCCTCCCTGGGGAGAATCTTCTATGACTTGCAGCCTTAGAGTTACATGAATATTACCTGCATTGCAAATTGGGCACATGTCCCTTCTATAACATTAATTTTTCAGAGCCAGGTGTGGTGGTGCATGCCTGTAAGCCCAGTATTGGGGAGACTGAGACAGGAGGATCGCAGGTTTAAGGCCAGCCTCAGCAACTTAGTGAGAGCCTGTTTCAAAATAAAAACTGAAAAGGGCTGGGGCCTAGCTCGGAATGCCCCTGGGTTCAATCTCCAGTACCCCAAAAATAAAATAAAATAAATATTAGTTTGCATGTTCCACCTTATCTTGGTTTGGCTGAAGTGCACATGCACAGCAGCGCTGAGACCCACCAAGAAAGGCATTCAGACCAACGTTCATTTCTCCCTGGAATTCCACAGCCCCCTTCTCCTCCGGGCCTCCCTCCCCCTTCACCTTCAGCCCTCTCTCAGCCCAACTCTGCCCTTCCCTTTCAAAAAGTGGCATTAGTTCTTTACAAGTGAGCAAGAACAGAACCAAATGTTTCACATCTGCTCCGCGAGTTCAGGGATTAGCATGAGAATGAGTGGCCAGTGTTTCAATGATGCACAGTCCAGTGGCTGAGAATGGGGGCTCTAGCCCAGTATCAGAGAGCTCTCCAGCTCCTGCCAGATGTCCTAGGCCCGGGACACAAAAGCACGAACCCAGGGTTTTAACAAATCACCTTTCTCTGCGGCTAATCACTCAAGAAAAGGTTTTGTTGTGGGCTGGAGAGGGTCAGGTTGGTATTTCTCCAGTGATCTGTAGCCTTCCCCATCCCCTCTAGTGTTCACCCTTCGGGGCTTTCTAAAGAGACCTCTCATTTCTTTTCCCCAAATGCCGGGGCTCTGGGGGCAAAAGCTGCGTGCCCGAGTATGCTCCAGGCACCGGGGCAGCAGGGGGCTCATTAATCAATGGTGGTCATGGTACTGGTCCATCGCTCACCCTCTCCTGGAACAATGCAGACTTTAGCGAGAATAAAATGGCTCGATGGGCATGTACAAGGTCAGACTTAGTGGCAAGATGGTTCCGGGCAGAGTGATCACACTCGGAGGGAATCTGCACTCTCCACAAAGAAGGTCCGTTGATGGGGGAAGCAGTGCTTCTCAAAGTGTGGTCCCCGGGTCGGCAGCAGCAGCAGCATTTGGACAATTGTCAGGAACGCAGGTCCTCTGTGCTGCCCTGACCCACTGGATCAGAAACTCTGAGGTGGGTTTAGCAACCTGTGTATTTTGTGCACCTTCCAGGGGACTCAGAACTCTAGAAAGTCTCCTTTCTCCAAAGCAAAGGAAGTCTAGGCAGGTGCTTCTTGGTCATATCTGCTCATTTCTCCTCAGCCATGTGCTTTTTTATTCTCATTAGCATGGAGAATAAAACCATTATCCAATGGTAACCAACCATTACCCAATGGTTACCATGGGGTAACCATTTTATCCAAGACTTGGGGAGGGTATCCCAGGATGTAAGACTGAATTCTAAAGAGAGAAAGTTCAGGGAAAACAGGGACAAGTGGATTGCCCTAACTGAGGATCAAGGCCAGTTTGGATAACCCTGAACTCATCTGCAGATCCTCCTACCCAACTGTCATTGGTATACTGTTCTACCTCCTATTTTGTGTGTGTGTGTGTGTGGTGCTGGGGATTGAACCCAGGGGCATTCTACCTCTGAGCTACACCCCCAGCCCTATTTTTTATTTGGAAACAGCATCTCACTAAGTCGCCTCACTAAGTCGCCTCACTAAGTTGCTGAGGCTGGCTTCAAACCTGCAATTCTCCTGTCTCAGCCTACCAAGTACTGGGATTACAAGCGTGTGCCACCATGCCCAGCTGTTCTAGCCCCTACTGAGGTACATATGACCAAGGAAGAGAGATGGAAGAGATAAACAAGGAGATAAATTAGGGGGAGACAGGCAGGGATACTGGGGATTGAACCAGGGGGCATTCTACCTCTGAGCTACACCCCCAGCCCTGTTTTTTTTTTTTTTTTTTTTTTTTTGCAGTACTGGGGATTGAACCCCGGGGCATTCTACCTCCGAGCTACACCCCCAACCCTATTTTTATTCTTTATTTTTGAAACAGGGTCTCACTAAGTTGCAGAGGGCCTCACTAAGTAGCTGAGACTGGCTGCGAACCTGGATCCTCCAGTTTCAGCCTCCCAAGTACTAGGATTAGAAGCTTCTGTTTAATTTTTTTATTTGGAAACAGGGTCTGGCTAAATTGCTGAGAGCCTAGCTAAGTAGCTGAGACTGGCCACAAACCTGCAATCCTCCTGTCTCAGCCTCCCAAGAACTGGGATTACAAGTATGGGCCACCACGTCAGGCTCCAAGGAGAGAATTTTAATAATGCAAGTGCAAAAGTAGATTCAAGCCGGGCGTGGTGGCGCACGCTTGTAATCCCAGTACTTTGGGAGGCGGAGACTGGAGGATCCGGGTTCGTGGCCA
>PVJS01024986.1:0-28228 GCA_004027185.1 Glis glis
GAGAGAGAGAGAGAGAGAGAGAGAGAGAGAGAGAGAGACAGGGAGAGAGAGAGCAAGAGAACTGAGGCTGGCCGCGAACCCGGATCCTCTGGTCTCCGCCTCCCAAAGTACTGGGATTACAAGCGTGCGCCACCACGCCTGGCTCCCAGCTATTTCTTAATTTTAATGTCATTTACTATCTGGAGATACTGGTAATTCTCAGAATTATGAACTCCTAATTCCTTTTTTAACTATCCTTCCTTTAAGTTATCCCTCTCACATTTTAACATAAGCAGCAAGAAGCCCTTCAACACAGGGAATTGCTTGAGCTAGATCATCGTCCAGTTCATGAGCCATGACTTTGGCTCTCCATGTTAATGACAGGCAACAGCTTTTGCTGGTACATAATAAGGATCCTAGTGCCTGCAGTTTCCAGTAAGATTTCCCTGGCATCCCTTAAACTCTCATTCATAACTTCCTCAAAGCCAATGTGTGTCTACTTTTTTTTTTTGCAGTGCTGGGGATTGAACCCAGGGCCTCACACATAGTAGGCAAGTGCTCTACCACTGAGCTACATCCCCAGCCCTTCTACTGTTTCTTCAAGGCTCTTCAAACTTTCACCAATCTCCTCACTTTCACTGATGTCCTCCAACTCCTTCCAGCTTCTGCCCACTGCTGGGTTCCAAAGATAATCCCACATTTTAGTTTTTTATTATGGCAGTACCCACTTCCAGATATCAAGATCTGTAGTAGTTATTTATTGCTGTATAACAAATTATCACAGAGCCTAGTGGCTTAAAACAACAGGCATCATTATCTCACAAGTACAGTGGGTCAGGGATTTGGGAGAAGTTCAGCTGGGTATTTCTGGCCCAAGGTGTCACGAGCTTCTAGTCTGGCCATTGCAGTCATCTATAGGATCCACATATTCTAGCAAGTTCGTTCTGGCTGTTGGCAGAAGGATTCAGTTCTTTATTATGGGGCCTTCCCCTAGAATTGCTTGATACGGCACTCACCCAGAGCAAGTTATCTAAGAGGAGTGCAAGGGAAGAAGCCATAGTGCCTCCCCCCTTTCGGTGGTGCTGGGGATTGAACCCAGGGCCTTATACATGGTAAGCAAGTACTCGATCACTGAGCTACATCCCCATCACCCCTCTTCCCCTTTGAGACATGGTCTCAACTAAGTTGGCGAGGCTGGCCTTGAACTTGTGATCCTCCTGCCCCAGCCTCCCAAGTAGCTGGAATGACAGGTGTGCATCTCCATAGTGCTTTTTAAAACTTTTTACCTTGTGTCATATGTCACAGACTGTCATGTCTACAAATTCTTTTGTTAAGAAGTGAGTCACTCGGGCCAACCCACACTCAAGGGATGATTATCAGATAATTTTTGGACATATTTTAAAACAACACGGTGAATTCTGAAAAAATCAAACTCATGGAAGCAAAGAATAGGATGGTATTTTCCAGGGTTTGTGGCTAAAAGGGTAAATTGGTGAGATGTTGGTTAAATGATATAATTTGTGTGTGTGTGTGTGTGTGTGTGTGTGTGTGTGTGTGTGTAACTGGAGATTGAACCCAGGAGCATTCTATCTCCGAGCTACACCCCCAGACCTATATTTTATTCTTAGTTTGAAACAGGGTCTTGCTAAGTTGCAGAGGGCTTCACTAAGTAGCTGAAGCTGGCCTGAACCTGTGATCATCCTGTCTCAGCCTCCCAAGTACTGGGATTTCAAGCATGCACCACGTGCCTGGCTATGATATAATATTTTAGTTAGGAGAAATAAGTTCAAGCTATTGTATAACACAGTGACTATAGTTAATAACAGCTTTTTTGTACTTTTTTTGGGGGGGCAGGGAATTGAACCCAGGGGCATTCTTCCTATGAGCTATACCCCCAGCCCTTTTTATATTTTGTTTGGGAACAGGGTCTCCTAGGTTGCTGAGAGTCTCACTATTTGTTGAGACTCCTTGAAATTGTAATCCTCCTGTCTCAGCCTCCCAAGTACTGGGATTACAGGTGTGCGCCACCATGCTCGGCTTTGTTATACTTTTTTATTTTTTATATTTTCATATATATTTTTTTTTGCGGTACTGGGGATGGAACCCAGGGGCATTCTACCTCCGAGCTACACCCCCGGCCCTATTTTTTATACTTTATTTTGAAACCGGGTCTCACGAAGTTGCAGAGGACCTCACTAACTAGCTGAGGCTGGCTGCGAATCCGAATCCTCCGGTCTTTGCCTCCCCAGTACTAGGATTACAAGCGTGCGCCACCACACCCAGCTTGTTATACTCTTGAAAATAACTAGGAGAATAAATTTTAAGTGTTTTCACCACAAATAAATAAGTATGTGAGATAATGAATATGTTAGCTTGATTTAGCTATTCCACAATGTATGCATATTTAAAAACATATTGTACAATGATAAATATACGCAATTTTTTTTTTTTGCGGTACCGGGGATTGAACCCAGGGGCATTCTACCTCCGTGCTACACCCCCGGCCCTATTTTTTATGCTTTATTTTAAAACTGGGTCTCACGAAGTTGCGGAAGGCCTCACTAAGTAGAGAGAGAGAGAGAGACAGGGAGAGAGAGAGAGCTGAGGCTGGCCGTGAACCCGGATCCTCCGGTCTCCGTCTCCCAAAGTACTGGGATTACAAGTGTGCGCCACCACGCCCAGCTCTATATGCAATTTTTTAAATTAAAAATAAATGAAGCCAGGCGTGGTGGTGCACGCTTGTAATCCCAGTACTTAGGAGGCTGAGACAGGAGGATCCGAGTTCACGGCCAGCCTCAACTACTTAGTGAGGGCCTCCACAACTTAGTGAGACCTGTTCCAAAATAAAGAATAAAAAATAGGGCTGGGGGTGTAGCTCAGAGGTAGAATGCCCCTGGGTTCAATTCCCAGTACCGCAAAAAATTAAATAAAAATTAAAAATAAATAAATAATAGCCAGGTGTGGTAGCGCATGCTTGTAATCCCAATACTTGGGAGGCTGAGACAGAAGGATTGCAAGTTTGAAGCCAGCCTCAGCAATTTAGTGAGGCCTCCACAACTTAGTGAGACCTGTTTCAAAATAGAAATAAAATAGGGCTGGGAGCCGGGCGTGGTGGTGCACGCTTATAATCCCAGTACTTTGGGAGGCGGAGACCGGAGGATCCGGGTTCGCGGCCAGCCTCAGCTCACTCTCTCTCTCTCTCTCTTTCTCCCTGTCCCTCTCTCTCTCTCTCTCTCTCTCTCTACCTAGTGAGGCCCTCCGCAACTTCGTGAGACCCGGTTTCAAAATAAAGTATAAAAAATAGGGCCGGGGGTGTAGCGCGGAGGTAGAACGCCCCTGGGTTCAGTCCCTGGTACCGCAAAAAAAAAAAAAAAAAAAATAGGGCTGGGAGTATAGCTCAGAGGTAGAATGTCTCTGGGTTCAATCCTCAATACCAAATAAATAAATAGATAAATAAATAAAGCATAATATAAAAATCAAACAAACAAAATCATAGGGGAAATAGGATAGTTACCTATTGTTGAACTTTTGTAGCAGGGAAAGTATAACATTGGCTACTTCCAAAGCTTTATTAAATGGTGTGACAAGCCGTGCGTGGTGGCGCACGCTTGTAATCCCAGTACTTTGGGAGGCGGAGACCGGAGGATCTGGGTTCGCAGCCAGCCTCAGCTCTGTCTCTGTCTCTGTCTCTGTCTCTCTCTCTCTCTCTCTCTCTCTCTCTCTGTCTGTCTCCTTAGTGAGGCCCTCCGCAACTTTGTGAGACCCGGTTTCAAAATAAAGTATAAAAAATAGGGCCGGGGGCGTAGCGTGGAGGTAGTACACCCCCGCGTTCAATCCCCGGTACCGCAAAAAAAAAAAAAAATGGTGTGACAAAGTGGGAACTAGGGAGTTAAAAGTACATATCATTCAGAACATAGGAAATTAGGGAAACTATATTCCTTCTTTTTTTTGCGGAACTAGGGATTGAACCCAGGGGCATTCTACCTCCAAGCTACATCCCCAGCCCTATTTTTTTTTTTATTCTTTATTTTGAAACAGGGTCTCACTAAGTTGCAGAGGGTTTCACTAAGTAGCTGAGGCTGGCCACGAACCCGGATTCTCCTGTCTCCCAAATACTGGGATTACAAATGTGCACCACCACGCCTGGCTCGTACATGCACCATCTTAAGTGTTCAGAATGACAAGTGCCAAGCATGTGTATGTGTATATTTAGTCATTTGAAACACCGTTCAATAGAATTGTTCTCAAATTCATAAGAAAAATACCCTTTGAATAATATCTTGTACAGAAACCCAATGTATAAGACACATAAAAAATGGAACTACCCGTGTTTAATGGCAGTGGGTCTAGAATCCCTCTGTCTCAGCATCCCTTTTAACCCCTCCTCATACTGGTGCCAGAGATCCAGGGAACATAGTTTGAAAACTGCATCATAACATCAATTCATTTCCAGCTTAATTTTGCAAAAATCGATTCATTCATAAGATGGCAGAGCTTGAGAAAATAGCCAGAGTAGCACAATGGCACACCACTAGGTAGCAGACTGATTTCTGGTGCTATCTCTTGTGTGATAGTAGAAAGCCATTTGTGGTTTGGGGAAGTAGTTGGTGATTAGTCAGTCCTGAATATATATACAGTACTTTGATTGATTGTCTTATCTATTTTTTTCTCCTCTAACAGAATAATACAACAGATCTTTGCAGGATTCTTTGCAAATTCTGCAATTCCTGGATCCTCACACCCTTTTTGGTAAGTAACTAATTGCTGTTTATCTTAACCCTGCTGGAATAGCATCATTTTAGGTACGACAGTTTCTGTGCTGTAGAGAGAAAGAAAAGAGCTGCATAGGTGAGTATGTAGATGTGATTGACGGGAGGCTGTTAGACTGCCATTATCTGCGGAACCCAAACTTAATCACAAACCTGTTTTTTATTGTTCAGGCTCAGGATGGCTGTCCTGGTCCCCCAGGACATTTGAGTGCTGGATGTGTCTGACTGCTCTTATATTCTGGTCTGAACGTTGTGTTGTGATGGAAAATGAGATGGCCCCTGCCAGGCTTGGTATCTGATTTGCGAGTTTCCCCTCTAGATGATACAGGAAGATTTTATTCCTTAAGAATTTCTGAAGTTGAAACCATAACACTTAACTTTCTTTTTCCAAAGTAAAAAGGTTTGTGAGAAGAAACACAAGCCTGTATCCAGTATCAGAGTGACACCTAACATTGTAGGGGTTAAAGATGGAACTTCTTCTTGTCTGGACGATTATTTGCCACCTCTGACTGCTCCAGAAGACTTGCTTGCTCGGGAGGACCTCGGTCCTTCCCACATTCGCCCCATTCCCAGCCTCTAGTTCTTTTAAACATATTCAAAGCAGAATCTGGACCTCTGTCAGCCAGGGCTATGCACCAGCAGCACTGAGAAGGAGGCGCTGCCAGGTCCTTTTGTAATTGCTCTGAGTTGTGATTCAGAGACTGCTATGGCTGCTTCTCTGCTAGAAAGCTTCTTATTGTCCAGGACCACAGGCAGCCTCTCCAACGAGGGAAGTCTGCTGTAGATTTTGGCCAGCCATGAAGGAAAAACTCTCCTTAAAAAGCAGCTCCATCTATATTTAATGTCAGTGGGTAGAGAAAAGACAAACTTTTCTTAACCAATAGGCAATGAGTCACTCTTTTTGCTTTGGTGTGTCATGTGGTATTTTAGGTAGCTTTACCCTGTATGTTCCAGTTAAGTAAAATTTGTAGAGAATGAGAGACTATCGCTAATCTGACCTTGAAAATACAGAAAAATTCTTTGCCTCCTGATTCTAGAAGACTAGTGACTTTCCAGCTCTGAGAGAGAACAGGTTTCCTCTGCCAGGTTTTCTGTGGTGTAAGGCAGAGTCTGGCCACTCCATCTAATGCTGTCTGTCTCATCTCACGTATAGGAGCGGGATGCTGCACTCCAACCCTGGGGACTATGCCTGGGGTCAGGCAGGGCTTGATGCCATTGTAACCCAGGTGAGGAGCTGCCTTTCGAGGGTGTCTGTTCAGTGTGTCTCATGGTTCCACAGGCTTCCTGCTTTCCTTCTGCTACTTTCTTGAAATGGCAGCCACTCTGCTTTCTCTAATATTTTGAGCATTTGGGTTTCCATTTTACTAAAGGGACACACAGTTACGGGTTAGCTCAGCATCCATGTACCTTAGGTCCAAGGGGATTTCTAGAAGAGTTCTCTTTTCTAGAGAAAGTAAAGACTTCTCTCATAACAAATAGTATATTGTATTTTTGACCTCTTGTTTAGTCCTATGAGGATCCTATAAATCAGTACTTCACAAAAAAGGAGGGTCTCCCATGTTGAAGCAGCGATTTCTGCTAGATGGAGCAAAGTAGGGGAAGGAAGCAGAGAAAAGGTATTCCCATGCCATGCGTAAGTGCTTCCACTTGCTGACGTTCATTTTGATTTGATTGGTTTTTCATTTCCCTCGTGGATTGCTGAGCATAGAAAGCATGTCATTTATATCCAAGTCTTCTTACAGGCAGTAATTTACCTATTTCTGGCTTGTTCTATGCCACTCTCCATACCCTCACCCTTTTCTTCCTTCTGGCAGAATGAAGTTTTTGGAACAGTTAAGTATTACTTTTTATTATTAAGTTGTGGTTTTATTCATGACATCACAACCCTTTTGTCACCCCAAAGTTGTTTGATGCCCAAAGGTGGGCCTTGTAATCATGGGTCTATCTATAGGCTTATACTAATGTCACTCTGAAATTGTAAAGCAATTTTAAGTGTCTAGCAGCAGAAAAGGGGAAACTCAAACCTCTCAGAGCCTTGCAGAAGTAAGAGCAACTAACATTTCTAATATCTGCACTGTTTGTTCTCAGCTGGAGCAGCTCCCTCTCCAAGGATATTGAAATGTCTGCCATGTTGTCTTTTTACTCTTTTTCCCTTTTTTTTGTAGCTTTTAGGACAACTGGAAAACACAGGGCCTCCCCCAGCTGACAAGGAAAAGATCACATCTCTTCCAACAGTGACAGTAACTCAGGAACAAGTTGGTAGGTTCATTTTCATATTTATTCTGTCATTTTATGATCTCAGTTCAAAATTCCAGTACCTTCCTATACTGAGAATCTTCAGCTGAAGCTATAGCCCTCTAAAATTCCTATGTGTGGAGCCGGGCATGTAATCCCAGTACTTGGGAGGCTGAGACCAGAGGATCTGGGTTCGTGGCCAGCCTCAGCTACTTAGGTCCTCCACAACTTAGTGAGACCCTGTTTCAAAATAAAGAATTAAAAAAAAGGGCAGGAGGTGTAGCTTGGAGGTAGAAGCCCCTGGGTTCAATCCCTAGTACTGCAAAATAAATAAATAAATAAATAAAATTCCTATCTGTGTACCAGAATTGGAAGGTACCTGCCCCTTCATTAGCTTAATCAACAGGTATTTCCTGAGCTGTTACTATGTCTCTTCTTCAGGTGTCATTGGAAATAAAAAGATACAAAGATAAAAAAGAGTTGGTTCTAATCCGTTGAAGAACTTAGTAGTGGAAGGAAAACTCACCAAGTGATTGAAAAACAGTGTTGAAAATAGTATTAGGCAGATGATACTGACATTGGGGGAAAAAGAGAACAAACAAGAGTTTGGGAATTTGTTTCACATTTTCTTGTGTCAGGGGAGTTAGGTGCATTAGGCATACATATTATTTTATTTATAAGCACAGAAGGAATTTAGTGATAAAGGACATTATTGTGGACCAAGAGTTTTTTCCCCACAAATTCAGGTTTACAGTCAAAGAAGATTTAAAAACAAAATAGACCCTCTTAGGTCATTCTATTTAAGGAAAAGTATGAACAAATTTAAGACTATCAGCTTAGATATGGTGTTTGAGTCAGGTATAGGAGAGTGACCTTTTTAGACCTGAAGTAGAATTTGATTTATGGAGTAGTGGGAGTTTATGACTAGATAGGAAGGGCGGGACCTTGTTGAAGTTAGGGCTGGATGTTTTAGGTAGTGGGTAAATTTTATAGGTCTGTAAGTGGAGGAATGAAGGGATTTAAGTGGCATCTTAGGGCAGGTTAATCTGGAGGGAGTGTGTAGAGTAGAGTGGGAAGGGGAGAATGCAGAAGCAGGGATTGAAGAGGCTGTTGCAGAGGTTCAAGTGGGTTCGGGTGATAGTGGCAGTGCTGACAGGAAGGAAAGGGAAGCGTAGGTTTAGAAGTTCATTTTGAAGAAGGGCTTTTGCCACTGATTGCACAATGGGATGAAAGAAGGGAAAGGGTCAAAGAGGGTTCTAAGATTTCACAACTTTGTAACTATAAAGGTGATATGGCTGCCATCATCAGGGAGGGAGAGTAGTAAGTGGGCCCTTGGTTTGGGTAAAGAGATGATGTCATAGTTTTAATTTTGAATTCGTTGATTTTGAGGTATCATCTGAGAATCCAAGAGAAGATGAGCTTGAAGATTGCTGTGAAGAGGGTATTAGGGGAATTAGCTGACAGCAAAGTATAGGACATATTTGGAGGATTAAAGGCCTGAGACTGGGGATACTGCAGTAGACTTGACATGAGAAGTGGAAGTTGGAATTGGGATGAAGTAGTGGGAATGGAAAGGAAGGAGTGAATCTCCTATTATATTGTGGCCCTGCTCCAAATGCCCTGATTGCTGTTGGGGCACGGAGCATATCTCAGCCACTGGGGATACAAACCGGCTGGTACTATTAGCCAAACTTGGGAAACTCAGAATTGTGTGCTTGGAACTCCCAGTATAGTTTGTGACCATTTCCTCTGAGCAAAGAGGGCTTCCTGTCTCTTGTTTGGAGGCCTGAGCTGCACTTGGCCTTTGCAATTCTGCAGCACCACCTTCTGGTACAACTTGTACTTAACAGAGAACTTTAGAGCAGCCACACTGAAAGCAGATGCGGGATGTGGAAGAGACAGGGTAAAGTGGCTTGAGACGGAATGGAAACAGCTGAGATGAGTCCCTTGGTTGTGGTGTTTCCTAAACAGAAATCGCCTGCCAGAGGCTGTCACACATCTGGGAAGGTGTTTTTCCTGTTTTACTTACAAGTTAATCTAAGCCTCATTTTTTAATTTTAACTCTATGCATTAAAAAGTGGCCGTATTATATGGTTCCTATCTACGCCTTATTGTGGTGAGCCCCATCCCTCCTGCTTTTCATGTCCCTGTGTATTACCACCTCTGCATCCATTTGTGTGTGGGGAGGGTACTGGAGATGGAACCCAGGGATGCTGTACCTCTGAGCTATACCTTCAGCCCATTTTATATTTTATGTTATGTTATGTTGTTATGTTATGTTACTTTGTTGCATCACTGGGGATTGAACCCAGGGGCATTCTACCTCTGAGCTACACCCCAGCCCTATTTTTTATTCCTTATTTTGAAACAGGGTCTCACTAAGTTGTGGAGGGCCTAAATAGCTGAGGCTGGCCGCGAACCTGCGATCCTCCTATCTCAGTCTCCCAAGTACTGGGATTATAAGCGTGTGCCACCACGCCTGGCTCTCCGTTGTTTTTTTTTTTTTTATTTTGAAACAGGGTCTCGCTGAGTTACTGAGGCTGGCCTTGAACCTGTGGTCATCCTGTCTCAGACTCCCAAGTACTAAGATTACAGATGTAGCCGTGGTGGCGTGTGTTTTTAATCCCAATACTTGGGAGGTTGAGACAGGAAGATTGCAGGTTCTCAGCCAGCCTCTGCAACTTAGTGAAACCCTATTTAAATTTTTAAAAAATTTACAGGCATGTATCACTGTGCTTGGCTTCTGCCCACATTTTGAAATATAATTCTTGCTTTTTATCTGCCTCCCACTTAGATGCAACTTTTTTTTTCTTTTTTTGCTGTACCGGGGATTGAACCCAGGGGCGTTCTACCTCCGCGCTACACCCCCGGCCCTATTTTTTATCTTTTTTATTTTGAAACCAGTTCTTACGAAGTTGCAGAGGGCCTCACTAAGTAGCTGAGGCTGGCCACGAACCTGGATCCTCCTGTCTCAGCCTCCCAAGTACTGGGATTACAAGCATGTGCCACCACGCCCGGCTTAGATGCAACTTTTTTTTTTTGTTTCTTGTATCTTTTCTTTATGCATCCCTTGGGTTGTTAGAGATACTAAGTTCTTTCTTTCCTTCTTTTTAGAGATATTGGGTTTGTTCTTTCTTTTTTGGGGGGGGGTGTGTGGTACTGGGGATTGAACCCAGGAGCATTCTATCTCTAAACTCACTCCCAGCCCTTTTTTACTTTAAAACAGAGTCTTGCTAAGTTACTGTGCACTGGCCTCGAACCTGTGATCCTCCTGTCTCAGCCTCCAAAGTACTGGGATTATGGGTATGTGCAACTGCGCCGGCTTGTTTGTTTACTTTAAAAAGGCATTTCTTCCTCCAACAGATATGGGTTTAGAATGTCCAGTATGCAAAGAAGATTACACAGTTGAAGAGGAAGTCCGGCAGTTACCCTGCAATCACTTCTTTCACAGCAGCTGCATCGTGCCATGGCTGGAACTGGTGAGTGTGGCCAGCTGTAATCTGTAACGAGGCACCTGTGTAAGTTACATCTTCTTGGGGGGTCGTTCAGAGTAGAGGTGTAGTTAGCAGTTCATGGAGAGCCAAATCAATAAAATTTTAGTCCCATAAATTCCTGGCTGAATGCTGGTCCCACCGTCTTGTTTCATTAGATTACTATCTCTTTGAAACTTTTCTAATCAGGGATGAGCAAACTATAGCCAACAGTTGCTGCCATCATCAGAGACAGGGGAGGCCCTGTGGTCTGCTACCTGTTTTTGTAAATAAATTTATTTATTTATTTATTTATTTTTTTTTTTTTTTGCGGTACCAGGGATTGAACGCAGGGGCGTTCTACTTCCGCGCTAATGCCCCCGGCCCTATTTTTTTTTATATACTTTATTTTGAGACCGGGTCTCACGAAGTTGCGGAGAGAGAGAGACAGGGAGAGAGAGAGAGAGAGAGAGCGTGCACGCGCACTGAGGCTGGCCGCGAACCCGGATCCTCCGGTCTCCGCCTCCCAAAGTACTGGGATTACAAGCGTGCGCCACCATGCCCGGCATAAATAAAGTTTTATTAGAACATAGCTATACTCATTTGTTTATAGATTATGGCTACTTTTGTGCTACACGGGCAGAATTGAATAGTTGCAACAGAGTTGGCGTAGCCTGCAAAGCCTAAACTGTTTATTCCCTGTCCCTTTAAGGAAAAAGTTTGCTAGCATGCCTGTAATCCCAGTATTTGGGAGGCTGAAACAGGAGGATTGTAGGTTGGAGGCCAGCTTCAGCAGCTTAGTGAGACCCTGTTTCAAAATAAAAAAATAAAAAGGCCTGGGGGCATAGCTTGGAGGTAGAATGCCTGAGTTCAATCCCTAGCACCAAAAAAAAGAAAGAAAGAAAGAAAAAGTTTGCTTATTTCTTGTCTACACTGCATAAAAAAAGTGGTAGGCAGTTATTCTCCTGTCATATCTTAGGTTGCTCTTTCTAGTTAGTTCTGTTTGTTGTTATGTGTTAGCTATTATTAATCTGCTGGCCTAGAATTCTGTCAGGTCTGTCTAATGTCCTGCTTAGCATAGATCCTGGTACCATACCTTGGAGCTCAACATTTGCTGTGTGAGGTGCATGATCTTTTCCCTTCTAGTTGTCAAGTCATAATTTTTTTTTTTTTTTGCAGTACCAGGGCTTGAACGCAGGGGCGTTCTACCTCCGCGCTACACCCCCAGCCCTATTTTTTATACTTTATTTTGAAACGGGTCTCACGAAGTTGCGGAGGGCCTCACTAAGTAGAGAGAGAGACAGGCAGAGAGAGAGAGAGAGAGAGAGAGAGAGAGCGAGCGCTGAGGCTGGCCGCGAACCCAGATCCTCCGGTCTCCGCCTCCCAAAGTACTGGGATTACAAGCGTGCACCACCACGCCCAGCTCCATCTTTGATCACAGGTTCATGATCAGCCTCAGCAACTTAGTGAGACTCTCAGCAAACTAGCGAGACCCTGTTTCAAAATAAAAGAATAAAATAGGGCTGGGGGCATAGCTCGGAGGTAGAATGCCCCTGGGCTCAATCTCCAAAAAAAAAGGTTTTTTTAATGTGCTAACTTTCAGGGTTTCTCAAGTGTTCAGGACTCCTAATTTCTCAGGTCAGCCTATTCACATGGACTGATATCTTTCTCTTTCAGCATGACACATGTCCTGTATGTAGGAAGAGCTTAAATGGCGAGGACTCTACTCGACAGACCCAGAGCTCTGAGGCCTCTCCAAGCAACAGATTTAGCAGTGACAGCCAGCTACATGACCGATGGACTTTCTGAAACTAAAGACCACACCTGAACCAGGGCCATCTGTGATAGCCTACTTACCATAGCTGTAAATTGTATCAAAACACAAAAATAGTAGATGGATTTAGGACTCACATAAGAAACCCCAACCCATAATATTAATGCAATGAGTGTTTTTCTTCTCTAAACTTAAAGTTAGTGTCCACAGATGGAATTGTATCTACAACCAAATGCCTCTTATTCCTGAATTCAGAGTGATAATTTTATAAGCGTGTAACTTAACTGTGTGGGTTTGCCCACACCTGAATAGAATCAGTTCCTTAAAGTCTAGCTAGGGTCCTGCTGTCTGTCGTGTTGCCTTGTAATGGATGTTTCCACCTCCTCCAATCTCTACCCCACCATTAGTGTATTTTATAGTAAATACAGAAGAACCTGAGCCCTAAAGTCCTGCTGACATAATGTCCTTGTCTTAATTGTGCAAAAGCATCTACTTTTACCACATGTTAGCAGTGAGGTGGTGTCAGATTAGTTCAGGAATCTGCAACTAATAATTTTGTTTCGTCTTGATCCTCAGCAAATCAAAGAAAAATTACAGTGGGAAGGGAAAGGTAACCTGTCATCATACACCTTGGTTTTCTAATTTTAATTTTTAGGCTACTTTTGGAGGTTCAGTTTCCCTAGAAACATGGCATGTCTTGGGAGTCATGTGTTGGTAGAATATGATCCTGGTTCCTTTTTGGGAATGAGTTGGTCAGCATACAGACACAGAAAGACAGATGTTTGAAATCTTCAGTTCTGAGATTTCTTTTTTTTTAATGATCCCCAACTCATTGTTTACTGTTTTTGTCTTAAGGACCTTAATATAATTTCCCTCATAGAAATAGGATTACTTCATTACTGCTTCTACAGCCAATTCACTATTTTTGGTAATTCCTTGCTCTTTAGGAATTGAGATTTTTACATTGTCTTATTTTAATTTTTAAAACCCACTTTTCATCTCAGAAATTTTTCCGTTCTGCTTGGTTCTGGCTGTACTTGGAATCAAATTGATTAATGTGATCATGCCCAAAACAACTGAGAGGAGTAGGCCTTACTTTTTAAGCCTAACAGTGTCCCATATGTGTGCTCTTTAAGTGTTAAAGTTGAATAAACGAAGAATGTCAAGAATGTTGTTGGAACTTAGTCTCAAAAAGACCCAATGGGGACATATAACAACTGTGGTGTACCAAAAAGGGCATTAAAGGTACATAAAGTGGTACCGTTCATAGGACTGTACCAGCCTTTCACAGTTTAGAATGACTAGAACAAGATAACCACTCTTTGGTGATACTCTTGGCTAAGGGTCTTTCCTCAGTTTCCATTGGCTATCACGCACTGATTTGGGGGTGAGGGAAGGGGGTTAAAGATATCTTTGTCTGTACTTTTCCAGAGGATGAAGGAGTTGGGGAGGGAAGAGAAAAAGTGGGAGAGTAGCCTGCTGAACTAAGAGCCTGCCTCCAAAAGTTGTGACCAGAAGGAATGATTCAGGTTGGGCCCAGAGGGAATAAAACATGTTTTCTCCTATACCACTCCTACATCTGTAGAGATTGTTTCTCTGGGCGATGTGATCTGTTTATTGCAGTTAACCCATGAAACAGCCTGAGAATACCCATGGGGTTTGCACTGGGGGTGAAGAGGTTGGGGCGGGGGGAGAGGAGAATTACATTACAAATATTTGACCATACAAAGACGGAGGAAGGCTAGGTTGAAATTGAAGTACATTGCAGTTTTCAAGTAGAACAATATCAGCTGTCTCAGAAAAAAATATGACACCGTAGAAATTTTTATCTGCCTATTAATGTCTGCAGATGCAAGGACAGGCTGTTATTTTTGTGTGTGTGTGTGTGGTATTGGGGATTGAACCCAGGGGCATTCTACCTCTGAGCTACATCTCCAGCCCTATTTCATTTGTTTAATTTTGTTTATTTTTTTTTGTGGTACTGGGGATTGAACCCAGGATCATTCTACCTCTGAGTGACACCCGCAGTCCTATTTTATTTTTATTTTGAAACAGGGTCTCGCTAGGTTGATGAGAGTCTCACTACTTGCTGAGGCTGTCCTTGCCTTGAACCTGCGATCTTCCTGTCTCAGCCTCCCAAGTACTGGGATTACAAGCGTGTGCCATCACACCCGCGGGATCTCCCTTTTTAATGTACAGTACAGCAGCATCCAGCTGTCTGAAATTGGCTTCACTTTTTTGCTCTGATAGAGGACATGAAGCTAATTTTGCTATTTCCCAGACTTGTCCCACTTAATGAGTTTGTAGTGTTTCTTCCTATAATGGGAGGCATCTCAGGCTTCCAGGTTAATTTATGTTAAAGAGTTTTCTTCAGAGAAACAGAAGCAATGGGATGTATATGTAGACACAGAAAGAGATTTATCATAAACAACTGACTTAGCTGGGCGTGGTGGCGCACGCTTGTAATCACAGTACTTGGGAGGCGGAGACCAGAGGATCCGGGTTCGTGGCCAGCCTCAGCGCACGCGCACATGCTCTCTCTCTCGCTCTCTCTCTCTCTCTCTCTCTCCCCCGTCTCTCTCTCTCTCTCTCTCTCTCCCTGTCTTTCTCTCTCTCTCTCTACCTAGTGAGGCCCTCCACAACTTCGTGAGACCCGGTTTCAAAATAAAGTATAAAAAATAGGGCCGGGGGTGTAGCGGGGAGGTAGAACGCCCCTGCGTTCAATCCCTGGTACCAAAAAAAAAAAATTAATTGTGCAATTATGAAGGCTAAGAAATCTCGAGATCTGCATTGGGCAGCAGCTGGAGAGCCGGGGAGCAGTTGGTGTAGCTCCAGCCCAGGTCTGAAGGCTTGAGCAGTCTCAAGTTTGGCCAAATATCTGGGTATCCTGTGGCCCAGTCAAATTGACACATGAAATTAACCATCACAAGTAGGAAAAACAGAAATGCACACAAAGTGATCGTAACCCCACTTAGGTTTAGCCAAGTTGAGTGGCCTCTGAGAAATGTCTGCCTTGGCTTAGACACCTCAGTGGTAATGGTATATTGTCTGCACATAACTTGTTTTTCCTCCTTTGCCTAAATTGACCTGGAAATCTGAGATTCCTCCCATTCTTCTTTTTTTTTGTTTTTAGTTTTTTGTTTTTGTGCTACTGGGGATTGAACCCAGGGGCATTCTATCTCCGAGCCACACCCCCAGCCCTATTTTTTTTTTCTTTATTTTGAAACAGGGTCTCTAAGTTGCGAGGGTCCCACTAAGTAGCTGAGGCTGGCCATGAACCTGCGATCCTCCTGTCTCAGCCTCCCAAGTACTGGGATTACAGGCATGCGCCACCACACCCAGCTGAAATGCCTCCCATTCTTGGAAGAAACATTTTCAGTTCATTGGTCTTAACACCAGAATGTGGTTGGGGTTAGAGTTTATTAAGATTTTTTTGCCTTCAGTGTTTCAGTTTTTGTTGTTGTTGTTTTTTGTTTTTGCAATACTGGGGATTACACCTGGGCACATTCTACCTCAGAGCTATACCCCAGCCCTATTTTTTATTCTTTATTTTGAAACAGGGTCTCACTAAGTTGCAGAGGACCTCACTAAGTAGCTGAGGCTGGCTGCGAACCCGGATCCTCCGATCTCAGCCTCCCAAGTACTGGGATTACAAGCGTGCGCCACCACACCCGGCTCAGACAGTTTAGACATAGTGCCTACTGTAGAAGGCTCGGCAACCTGGACTTTTCAGGTGTGCATTCCTTAGAGCTAGAAGGTTTACATACTTGGGAATCTGGAGGCTGTATAGGAGGAGTCGGGAGAAACAACTACACCACTGCTCCAGTGAGCTTTCCTGATGTCAAAGAGAAGAGAAAGCTTAACGTGGTGGCGCACGCTTGTAATCCCAGTACTTGGGAGGCGGAGACCGGAGGATCCGGGTTCAGGGCCAGCCTCAGCTACTTAGTGAGGCCCTCCGCAACTTTGTGAGACCTGGTTTCAAAATAAAGGATAAAAAATAGGGCCGGGGATGTAGCTCGGAGGTAGAATGCCCCTGGGTTCCATCCCCGGTACCGCAAAAAAAAAAAAAAAAAATTAGATCTTGAGACCTTTACATTCATATTAACTGGTCTACCTTTGAACTCTATGCAGAGCCAAACAGATTGTTTTGTTATTCTGAATTTCTTTTCTTCTTTATCTTGTCCATTATAACTTCTTTTTGTCATGTGTATGTATGTGTATATATATATATGTATACATATAAATTTATTTCCTCCTGTCTGTTATAATTTAACACAAGAGGGAAGAAAAATATTTGATTTGTACATAATGAAGTAAGATTTTTGGGGAGATTGGTGGACTTGGAAGTTGAGGGATTATGTAGGATAGTGTCTTAGTGTCTTCCCAGTGGCTGTTGCTTCTCAGGTAGTTTCTAGATGTGTTAATCTAACCCATTTTCATATAAATTAGTTTGGCTGGACAAAACTGGGAAGCTGGGCCAGAAGGGCAGAGAGGTAGACATCAAGCTGGTATCTTTGACATCTTTAAAGTTTCAGAGCTAATGGGCTGGGAGAAGGAAAAATTCTAGCATTAAAGTTATTATTATTATTATTATTATTATTATTGTGATTATTATTTTTGCTGTGTGTGGTGGTGGTGCATGCCTATAATCCCAGTACTTGGGAGACTGAGACAAGAGGATTGCAGGTTCAAGACCAGCCTCAGCAATTTAGAGAGACTCTTGGCAACCTAGCGAGACCCTGTTTCAAAACAAAAAATAAAAAGGTTTAGAACTGTAGCTTGGAGGTAGAATGCCTTTGGGTTCAATCCCCATTACCACAAAAAATAAATGAATGAATGAATGAATAAATAAATGAATAAAAATTAAATAAAATGAAAATAATCTTTCTGCTGGGCATGGTGATGCCTGCCTGTAATTCTAGTACTTGGAAGGCTGAGACAGGAGGATTGCAGGTTCAAGGCCGGCCTCAACAACTTAGTGAGACCCTCAGCAACTTAGTGAGAGCCTATTTCAAAATAAAAAGGGCTGGGGTAGAATGCCCCTGGGTTCAGTCCCCAGTTCCAAAAAACAATTTTTAAAAAATTTTTCCTCAGAGTTCCTATTGCTAGTTCTCTGAAGAGCTGAGAAATCTAGAGACTCCAGAGTGATATATCGTCCCTGTTGCCATAGCTCCTGACTCTTTCCTTACAATAAGGTTTTAATTTATAAGAAAATAATTATTGTAGGCTAAGAATATAGAAATGTCTATTAATTAAATAGCTCCCTTAAGCCGGGCGTGGTGGCGCACGCTTGTAATCCCAGTACTTGGGAGGCGGAGACCGGAAGATCCAGGTTCACGGCCAGCCTCAGCTACTTAGTGAGGCCCTCTGCAACTTCATGAGACCCAGTTTCAAAATAAAGGATTAAAAATAGGGCCAGGGATGTAGCTCGGAGGTAGAACACCCCTGGGTTCAATCCCCAGTACTGCAAAAAAAAAAAAATAGCTCCCTTAGCTCATGCTAAACTTTATTTATCAACATTTGTTGCATAATAGTCAGGCACATGCTTCTTAGATGTTTTCTTTGATCAGCACCCTTGCACAATAATTGTTTCTCAAGTTAGAAGAAAGATTTTGGGGGAAGAATTTCTTTCTAACTCCAGCAAAGTCTTACTTTGATTGAATAGTTATTAGAGAAAAAAATCCTATTTATGTCTTGGTATTGCACGTGTGTGTGTGTGTGTGTGTGTGTGTATCCAAATAATGTCTCTACTCACACACATGCCTGTGCATTTCATCCTGGAGGAAGAAGGGATCTGAGGAAGAGCGAGGTACAGAAGAGGTGGAGTCTCACAGTGATTCTCTCCCGTGCATACCTTTAGGCCCTGTGTTTCTGAGTTTTCTTTTACAGGACACTGTTGGCTTGGTTACGTGATCAGTGGCAAAGAAATTCACCAGAAGTAAAAACCTGGTCACTTCTGAGGATTGAGAATAAATGACAGAGGAGAAGGTGTTCATCATCCATTGCTCCTAGATTACAGTCAACTCAAATACAGTTATCTATTTTATCTACTGACTTTAAGTTTCCTTCCTTCCTTCCTTCCTTCCTTCCTTCCTTCCTTCCTTCTTCCTTTTTTGTGGTGCTGGGATCAAACCCAGGGCTTCACACTAAGCATGTACTCTGATCCCTAAAATATTTCTTGATAAATTGTTGATACCAAATTGAATCTCTCATGACTTTCTGCATGCTTTAGTTTCTCCCCAGGTACTAGTCCTTCAAGGAATTCAAATTAAATATATCAGTCTTAACAAAATTAATCAGGGGGAAGCAAACCTGTGTTCTAAATCACAGAGGCTTCAGAGGTGAGAACTTGAGAGGTGGTTGTTGCCCAGGTCCCTGACATCTGTGGAGGAAGACAGATGTTAGAAGGAGCAGGTTATTTGAATAGATACTTGTTTGTTAAGGAAAAAACCCTCCTTGCCCTCTAGTAGAGATGGAAAGATAAAAATGCTGTTTCCAAGAGTAATCAAAGGGCTGGGCGTGGTGGCACACACTTGTAATCCCAGTACTTGGGAGGCAGAGTTCAGGGCCAGCCTCATCTACTTAGTGAGGCCCTCCACAACTTTGTGAGACCTGGTTTCAAAATAAAGTATAAAAAATAGGGCCGGGGGTATAGCTCAGAGGTAAAACGCCCCTGGGTTCAACCCCCAGTACCGCAAATAAATAAATAAATAAATAAATAAATAATCAAAGGAAGATTTGGAAGTTGACGGTGATGTGTAGGAGAGGGGACTCTTAGAGTTTCCAAAATTAGTCTCAATACGTGTGATACAGGGAGCTGAGGAAAGATCTGAGGGGATACAGGTGTGGGGGAGATCCTGGCTTGAGCACTCAGGCTGGAAGCCACAGGGCTCCTCCAGAGGTTGAGAATGGGAAACAGACTACAGTGTGTACAACCAGACATACTTTCCAGGGTCAAAATACAGCCCTTGATTGATCCAAAGGACCCTATTGGGTTTGATCTCCCATACCTGTTTCAGACAAGAAGAATTATAGCCATTCGACTTTAAGATTCTTTTATAGCTGTGTGTGGTGGCACACGCTTGTAATCCCAGTACCTGGGAGGCTGAGACAGGATCACAGGTTCGAGGACAGCCTCAACAAGTAGTGAGACTTTCATCAACCTAGTGAGACACTGTTTCAAAATAAAAATAAAAAAATAGGACTGGGGGTGTAGCTTGGAGGTAGAATACCTCTGAGTTCAATCCCCAGTACCAAAAAAAAAAAAAGATTTTTTTAATATATAAACTTTGTTTTGCTGGTGTCCCCAGAAGTAGAGTCTATATGTTCCCTTTCCTCTTTTCTAATAAGTAGTTTTTCTTTCTTTCTTTCTTTCTTTTTTTGTTCAGTGCTGGGGATCGAATCATCCGGGGCCTGGCACTTACTAGGCAAGTGCTCTACTTCTGAGCTACATCCCCAGCCCTTTATTTTTATTTATTTATTTATTTATTTTTCTTTGCAGTACCGGGGATTGAACCCAGGGGCGTTCTACCTCCATGCTACACCCCCGGCCCGGCCCTATTTTTTATACATTATTTTGAAACCGGGTCTCACAAAGTTGCAGAGGGCCTCACTAGGTAGAGAGAGAGAGAGAGAGAGAGAGCGAGAGAGAGAGAGAGAGCTGAGGCTGGCTGCGAACCCGGATCCTCCGGTCTCCGCCTCCCAAAGTACTGGGATTACAAGCGTGCGCCACCACACCCGGCTAATTTTTATTTTTTTTAATTAAAACATTTTTCTTGTGGTACTGGGGATTGAGCCAGAGGCATTCTACCTTCAAGCTACACCCCCAGCCTGATTTTATTTCTTATTTGGAAACAGGGTCACACTAGGTTGATGAGAGTCTTAACTACTTGCTGAGGCTGTCCTCAAACCTGCGATCCTCCTGTCTCAGCCTCCCAAGTACTGGGATTACAGGCGTGCGACACCACGCCCAGCTCATCCCCAGACCTTTTTATTTGTTTGTTTAGTGGCACTGGGAATTGAACCCAGGGGTGCTCCACCACTGAGATACATCCCTGGCCCCTTTTAAAAATTTTTTTAATTTGAGACAGGGTCTCACTAAATTACCCAGGCTGGCCTCAAACTTATGATCCTCCTGCCTCAGCCTCCCAAGTAGCTGGAATTACAGGCATATGCCACTGTGCTCTGCTAAGAAGTACCTTTGTGTGTGTGTGTGTGTGTGTGTGTGTGTGTGTGTGTGTGTGTGATACATACATATATATATATATATATATATACACACACACACTGGGAATTGATCTCAGGGGTGTGTTCTACTTTTGAGCTATACCCCCAGCTGTATTTTATTTTTCATTTTGAAACAGGGTCTTGCTAAATTACCTCATATTGGCCTCAAACCTGCCATCCTCCTTTCTCAGCCTCCAGCCTCCCAAATACTGTGATTTCAGGCATGCACCATTGTGCCCTGCTAAGAGGTACTGAAGAACCAAGTGAAGCCATGGCAGGCTTCAGTTAAAGCTTTAAGTAGAACAGGCCTAAGTATCTGTTTCCTAGAAGTTAAGTTTCTATAGCCTGTTGCCCCATACCCTGTAGAAACCATTCAGTATGCTAATCTGATCCTGTCCCTAGCAACCCCTAGAAACAGCCAATCGGTGTCAAGCACACCTGGGTTAGAACTCCAGATAATTTGATCTGGGCGAGGCTACTCTGACCAGAGTCAGCAGGCCCCACCGTCCTGGACATTCCTGGGAAAGGTAGTGTGGGCCCAACCAATCAGCTAAAAGGTCACCATATAGGGTCAGTGCTTCCCTAATGATGACCCCTACCTAAGGCGCGAAAATTAAACCAACCAGGGAACGCCAACAAGCTTATGTTTTAAACTAACCTATCAATGTAAAGGTGGGGTGGGCGGCCTCCTTAAGGGATAAAAGCTTTGTTCTCAGAGAGCAAGGGGCTTCTCTCGGTGACCACTGCGTTGGTGCACGTCAGGAGCCCAAGCTCGAGCTTGAATAAAGGACCCTCGTGTGCTTTGTGTGTGTGTGTGTGGCATTGGGGATTGAACCCAGGGGGCATTCTACCTCTGAGCTACATCCTCAGCCCTATTTTATTTATTTGGAAACAGGGTCTCCCTAAGTTGCTGAAAACCTCACTAAATTGCTGAGGCTATCCTCAAACCTTCAATCCTCCTGTCTGTCTCAGCCTCCCAAGTACTGGGATTACAAGGGTACACCACCACACCCGGCCTACAAGGTACCATTTTTTTTAAGGTTTAAAACTTATTAGATTTCCTCCCAACAAGATCATAGCTGAATTTAAGATTTTTTGTTGGTTTTTTTTTTGGGGGGGAGTACTAGGGATTGAACTCAGGGCATCCTACCCCAGCCAGTTTTATTTTTTATTTTTTTATTTTTTGCGGTACCGGGGAGTGAACGCAGGGGCGTTCTACCTCCGCGCTACGCCCCCGGCCCTACTTTTTTTTTTTTTTATACTTTATTTTGAAACCGGGTCTCACAAAGTTGCAGAGGGCCTCACTAAGGAGAGAGAGAGAAAGAGAGAGACAGGGAGAGAGAGAGCGAAAGAGCTGAGGCTGGCCGCGAACCCGGATCCTCCGGTCTCCGCCTCCCAAAGTACTGGGATTACAAGCGTGCACCACCATGCCCGGCTAAGCCAGTTTTATTTTTTATTTTGAAACAGGATCTTGCTAAGTTGCTGATAGTCTCCCTAAGTTGCTGAGGCTGGCCTCAAACCTGTGATCCTCCTATCTCAGCCTCCCAAGTACTGGAATTGCAGGTGTGTGCCACCAAACCCAGAAGTTTTAGTATTTTTTTGATGACTATTGTAATAAAAAAGCTGTTATGATTTCAGTAGTGCTTTTAAATCAATTTGTCTTTTTTATGTATGCCAGAATCTATATCCAGTTGAAATGTAAACATGATATCCAATTTCAAATATTTGCAAGATAAATTTTTTTTCAGGCAGAAGATAATGGGCATACATCTTGTAATAACCCTGTGGCCTCACAGAGGTGCAAAACCCATGGTTGTGACTCACTCATACAGATCGGAGCTGCGAAGTGTGTCCAGAAAACAACCTACTCATGCATGGAAATATATAGAGATACTTGAACTCAGTTGTATGGACACATTTTGAAAGCCAGGATCCAACTATTTCATTCTGTTTGAGTCTTGAGATAAACAGAATAAATGAATTCTTTAGACGCAAGACTTGATTTATGGTTGCATTGTTTATTGTGTTTAGTTCAACTCAGAACTAATAGTTCAATGCTCTTGAATGCCTTGATAAACTTGGGCAGTGACCGTGCGTCCTCTGCAGGTTTTTGTATGTGGACTCTAGTAGAGTAGATGCAACCTTTCCTGTAGTGGACGCGTCCTGTCTGTGAGACTTGCAGTGAGTATGTGATGCTGCATAGGTAAGAAGATTCTCTGAATGGTGAAAAGCAAGAAGATATATGAGCTTAAAGTGTAGTTAACCGGGCGTGGTGGAGCACGCTTGTAATCCCAGTACTTGGGAGGCTGAGACAGGAGGATCTCAGGTTTGCAGCCAGCCTCAGTAACTTAGCAAGGACCTCTGCAACTTAGTGAGACCCTGTTTCAAAATAAAAGAAAAAAATAGGTTGGGGGGTGTAGCTCAGAGGTAGAATGCTCCAGGATTCAATCCCCAGTACCACACACACACAAAATGTAGTTATTTAAAAACATAAGATTAATATTCATCAAACAGGAAGAGAAAGATTGAAGTGAATGTAACATGTAACGTATTGGGGGAAGCTTGGGAGACTTTGGGGTTAGGATTCAAATGGCTCTGGGTTCCAGATCCAGAATTTCCTTTGATCCTCAAAACAATCCAGTGGAGACAAGATAGAGTAGGTAATATCCCATTTTACAGATGAGTAAATAGGAAAAGCATCTCAAAATTTCATTTTCCCAAAGACCCACATGACTTACATTGCAGAGCTGGAATTTAAATCTAGATCCTTTGACTCCATGCTAGTCTTTTTACCTCCATAGGACACAGCATCCAAAATCCTGAGTTTGAGGTTCACAACCATCCCTAATAAGGATCTTACTCGGCCGGGCGTGGTGGCACACGCTTGTAATCCCAGTACTTTGGGAGGCAAAGACCGGAGGATCCGGGTTCGCGGCCAGCCTCAGCTCTCTCTCTGTCTCTCCCTGTCTCTCTCTTCTCTCTCTCTCCCTCTCTCTCTCTACTTAGTGAGGCTTCCGCAACTTCGTGAGACCCGGTTTCAAAATAAAGTATAAAAAATAGGGCCGGGGGTGTAGCGCAGAGGTAGAACGCCCCTGGGTTCAATCCCCGGTACCGCAAAAAAATATATATATATATAAATAAATAAAATAAAAATAAGGATCTTACTCATCCATTTCAGCCTTACATCTCTTGGCTCCCCATAAACCTTAGCTCCCATGTTTGGTAGGCCTATGCCAAGGACCACAGGTAAGATGTCTGTCTTCTTTTGATAGCTTGACATTTAGCTCCAGCTACTTTTTTTTTTTCCATGTAGTGCCAGCTGTTGGAGATATCCTGTCCCCTCTTCTGCTTAACTATGACAAGAGGTCATTTGTCCAAAGACAAGAGGGTTTGTGAGTTTAGAAGAAAAGGCTGCGAATAATGGAGTTGGCATTTATTTAAAAGAAAAAGAAATGACCAAAGAGGTTGGCAAGTACTTAGTTGGAGCTGGACAATGGAGTCTGTGGTGCACCTGGTCTGCAAAATCCTCTTCCTCCTGCAGTGCTGTCTGGATGCACTGGACACCGAGGTCTGTCTCCATTTCTCCATTTTCTTTTCTTTTTTTTTTTTTTTTGCGGTATTGGGGATTGAACCCAGGGGCATTCTACCTCCGAGCTACACCCCCAGCCCTATTTTTTATTCTTTATTTTGAAACAAGGTCTCACTAAGTTGTAGAGGGCCTAAGTTGCTGAGGCTGGCCGCGAACTTGTGATCCTCCTGTCTCAGCCTCCCAAGTACTGGGATTACAAGCGTGTGCTACCATGCCCGGGCTCGATTTCCCCATTTTCATATCAGCCCAGCCACTGGGCCCAGCTCTCTTCCTCTCCTCTCCTACCTATCTTTGCTTGTTAACTCTCTTTTCCTTTATAGTGTTAAATAAAAATTTGCTCCAAAAAGTTGATGTTCTCATTTTGTTGGATTTACTTATTTTACTGTTACAGGAGGAGGAAGGAAAAATTGTTTGGTAAAAAAAAAAACCACACACATATTTATCCAATATTTGAAAACTGCAGTGAAGTCTGTTCTGTTTATTAACTGGTACTGAGGTGGGAAGAAGTAGGTTTGCTTTGGCAGAGGGGAGGTGGTCAAGGGGTATACTGATTTACCCCAATGTATATTCCCCCCCGGGTTCTTGGAATATTTAGCATCTGCTCCTCTGTGCCTTGTATCTTTCTCCTCCGTACATATTGTTAGATTTATCTTGCAAGTTTCTTTTGTCACAAGGCTTATAAAGCTGTGGAAAGAAAATGAAAAGTTTGTATTATTGCCTCACAACTTAGAATAATAACAAAACACCTGATATGATAAGAGCCTGACTTGTCCTGGGATATGCACTTAATAGGCCCTCAAGACGAGGGCGGGAGTGGAAGAAGAGAGTGGGAATACAGCAGGTACGTTGTGTTGCACTGCTGAAGTGGGGGTCGTAGTAATCTTGAGCAAATCGAATCCTGAGGAATGCTGGGAGTAAACAAAGCTCTGATCCCTCCTGCTGGCAGTGGGACAAAGAAGAACTAGAGGGAGCCACTCAGAAGCTTAAGGAGGCTTTCCACATAGAGCATGTGAATTGTTGGCACAGTGAGGGGACAAGGATATCCACTGAAATTAGCCCCATGAGCTGAGGGAGGCACAGAGAGCCGGAAAACCCCCTCTTCATGTATGCACAGTAACAATCTATGTGATCTTTCTGGGCCCAAGAAAATGTGTATTTTTTTTCCTACTGAACACTATCCCTCCCATAATTCTACTAAGCTTTGAGTTGGAAGAGGAGGATAAAGAATAGGAAGCTCATAAATAGGGTATATTTTTTATTTTTTAATCAAACATTTAGCTTTGGTTTTTCCTTTTCTTTTGTATTTTTTTCTTTTTTTCGGTACTGGGGATTGAACCCAGGGGCGTTCTACCTCCAAGCTACACCCCCAGGCCTATTTTTTTATTCTTTATTTGGAAACAGGGTCTCACTAAGTTGCGGAGGGCCTCACTAAGTAGCTGAGGCTGGCTGCGAACCTGCAATCCTCCGGTCTCTGCCTCCCAAGTACTGGGATTACAAGCGTGCACCACCACACCTGGCTCTTCTTTTGTATTCTTTTGTGTGTCAGGAGGGTACTGGGAATTGAACCCCATAACATTCCACCTCTGAGCTGCACCACCAGCCCTATTTTATTTTATTTATTTTATTTTTTTACAGTACTGGGGATTGAACCCAGGGGCTACACCCCCTGCCCTATTTTTTATTCTTTATTTTGAAACAGTGTCTCACTAAATTGCGGAGGGCCTCACTAAGTAGCTGAGGCTGGCTGCAAACCAGGATCCTTGGGTCTCAGCCTCCCAAAGTACTGGGATTACAAGCATGCACCACCACGCCTGACTCCTATTTTATTTTTTATTTTGAAACAGGGTCTTGCTAAGTTGCTGAGGGCCTCACTAAGTTGCAGAGTCTGGCCTTGAACCTGTGATCCTCTTGTCTCAGCCTCCCAAGTACTGAAATTATAGGCCTGTGCCACTGCGCCCATCCCTCATATAAGTTCTTTAACATTTAAAAGCCTACTATGACTAGGTGCGGTGGTGCATGCATGTAATCCTGCTACTTGGGAGGCTGAGACAGGAGGATCTGGGGGTGTAGCTTGGAGGTAAAATGCCCCTGGATTCCATCCCCAGCACCACACACACACCCCAATAAATAAGAGTCTACTATGTGTCTTTTTGTTGGGGTAAACAACACAAAGTCTTTGCAGTTCTAGAGTTTACATTCTGGTGACATTCAAGCCAGTAGTTATTGAGGAAAGCCTAAATGAGTTGGAATTAAGAATGCCAAGAACAGGCAAAACTTGCATCAGTTACTCATTATGCAAAACCATAATGACAGATTCCTGGAAGTTCCCGTCTTTTTGTTATAGGGAAACCCTCCTCCAGATTGATAAATGGTGGTCAAGAAGACTCGCTACAAGTAGTTAATACTCTCAATCTGGCCATAGCTTGACTGAGAAGCTACATTGTTCAAAACCCACCTGCAGCCTTGTTTGTCTTCACATAATAGCCAAAGATCTGTTGCCTCAACTTGTAGCTACTTGCTGTTCATCCAGCAAGGAGAGACAGCTGCATCTACTTGCCCCTCCCACAAGCCTTTCCTAACAGGTCTGACTTCCTACCCAGTGGAAGGTCTGGTCCATTTCTCTTCTATAGATACAGTATTATGAAGTCTTCAGTACCTCTGAATCAGTTTCACGCACATATCAGTAACCCACGTATTGAAACTGTAAGGCTAGCCAGGGCTTGAGGAACATTCCCCTCTCCCTCTGGGGAATAACTGAAATGGCAAAGGCATAGCACTCATTGCTTGGAGGGCTTGAGGCTCTTCTGGACATACCTTGAAGGGCCACCAGGCTGGTGACGAGCATCCCCCAGACCTTTGCTTGCAGGGAGCTTGAACTGCGAGGGCCTTCACTCTGGCTGCCCTCGGGGTGTTGTTCTTGTTTCAGTCCCGTCACTGTATAGTCCCCTGTCTCTGGTTCACAAGAGGATCATGGAGCAGGGGAGGGTTGCAGAGATCATTAATACCTTCTTAGGCATCATCTCAGAATATTTTTAAATGTGATCTCCAAGCATACCTCCCAACATAAATTGCCCAAATAAGTATTTCTAACATTTGTGGGTGATGATGATCTACTTAAGCAGCAATAAGTGAATACAGAGTCTAGCATGTGTTAGAGATTGGGGATGCAAATAGACCTTGGGGTTTCGCCAGAGGCAGCTAAGACGGCTTAGTCATCATGGACTTGTGTGTCCCAAGCGTCCTTTATAAATCGTCTTCTGGAATGGGCAATCTAACATCAGTTAAGATCTTGGGCTTTAGAATAGATCTGGATTTTTATCCATCATTGACTTTCTGAGTGAACTTAGACCAATTCTCTTTGAGTATTAGTTGGCACGTCACAGGACAATAATAGTGCCAACCTCAAAACTCCATGGAGATTAAATAACATCACTTCACACAGTGCCTGGCACACAGTAAGTACCCAGTATGTGGAAGATATTGTTTATTAGTGTCACCTGTTGCCTGTCTGGTTTTACTGGTCTTATCTTCCAAAAGGAATCTAATTTTCACAGTTGGGGTCTTCCACATGAGCTAATACTTCAATGGTGCTGAGAGGAAGAAGAAGGTGTCCTTTGCTGGGAAACAGGAGCCTCACTTAGGAGGTGTGAGGACAGCATGAATCCTGGACGACAGGGGCAAGGACTGTGCTGGGCCTCATTCTGTTCTCCAGGCGTGGCACTGTGCCTGGGATGCACAATAAATATTAGATGAATGAAAGGGAAGTAAATACTGTGAGTTTAACTGCAACAAAGGAGTCACAAAAATAGTAAAATGAAATTTATATGGACCCTCCAGTGCCAGGATAAAGTAACTTAATTGTGTGTGTGTGTGTGTGTGTGTGTGTGTGTGTGGTGCTGGGGATTGAACCCAGGGGCACTCTACCTCCTAGTTACACCCCCAGCCCTATTTTATTTTTTATTTCAAAACAGGTTCTGGCCGAGCGTGGTGTCCCATGCTTGTAATCCCAGTACTTGGGAGGCTGAGACAGGAGGATGGCAGGTTCCCGGCCAGCCTCAGCTACTTAGTGAGGACCTCCGCTACTTAGTGAGACCCTGTTTCAAAATAAAGAATAAAAATTAGGGCTGGGGGTGTAGCTCAGAGGTAGAATGCCCCTGGGTTTGATCCCTAGTAACACACACACACA